>JAQQZT010000033.1:30167757-30179765 GCA_030068275.1 Clarias platycephalus | reverse complement strand
GTTATTTTATAGTTTTGAAATCCCCAGTATTGTTGTAGAATGTAGAAAATAAATCCCTAAACAAAAACAAAGAAATTTGCAAGTGTTCTAAAACTTTTGAACGGTAGTGTAGATCAGAACACCATTCACACATAAATGATGCTGGTAGGCAAACTGTAGTGAGTCCTGATGTTCCATGACCAATGGTTTAATCCTCTCATAGGTCTTTGATGTGAGAATTGAGTTCCATGGATCTTGTAGTTTACTCTGTTTCAGGCACAGGACCAATATAAGAAGACTTCCGGAGTTCTTTCTGAAAGAACAGGTGCTGTAGAACACCGCATAATTGGCTGTTTGTCTTTTTCCTTCCTGTCCTGATGTTAACAGGGAGCTCTTGTTAAATCGTCTTGTTAAAATATGCCTCCTCGGCATTGTCACAGATAGTATACAAGATGATGTCTCCTGCTACATTCCACCTAGTGTGAGAAACTTGTTTGTAAGAGAAGGGTACATGAGAAACATTTCCAAAGATTGCTGTGAATGCATTAGTCAATAGTTTACTAACCACGGGAATGAATGCATCTCCTCTCTTGTGGTTGCTCCATCAGCAAAGGGTGGGTCATTCACAACCAAAACAATAACATGTGAAAACGTCTATTTGTTATGTAATAGGCCCAAAGTCCAACAGCAAGGAACTCGTCACTCTCGTTTCAAACCTGTGCTTTGACAGTAACGTATTCAGGGTTGCGCGGTGTATGATTTACCTTAGTCCTTGTTCTCTGGTCTTACTGCTGTCCTTCACGTGCCCGTCTGCACAGCCGAAGTGAATACCATTCAGTTAATCTGGGGAGCCGCGAGTCTTGCCTCTGAGCCAGGTTTCAGTATAACACACAAGGCTACAGTGTTTGTATTCTCCATGGTTGCTGTTCAGTGCTGAGAGCTTGTCTAGTTTATAAGCCAGAAATATTACTTTGCCCATGACGATGTTAAGCAGATACGGTCTACGCCTACCTTTTTTATTCCCATGTCCTTCTCTCTACACATCCTCATAAATTCACACAGCACTTAGAGCTTAGGCACAGTGGTAAACAAAGGACGCAGGGCCATCTGATTCTGCATGTTCATGAAGAGCCTGTAGGTATCCTCTCCATGAAATAAAGCATCGTATGACAAAATCTAAAGGAAAAATTTATCTTCAGTGGATTTTCATTCCTGATAAAATTCACCAATTTTCCGACGGAAAGTAAACAGTAGATATTACCAAAAACAAAAACTAACAAGCGCCATGCCGGTAGCATAGATATCAGTTTGCATTACAACAATTAAATAAATGGGGCCAGTGAAATAAGCAGCAGAAAGGTCCTGCAGCTAGAAATTCCCAAGAACGTCCGTGACGCAGGAGCAGCTCATATTGCTGCTGTCATCAGGAAAGCATAACAGTGCCTTGACGTTTCTGGACAGCTACACAAAGCCTGCTGCTCTTTCTCAGTAATTGATTTACGACTGGTACTGGTGTATGAACAAAAGGATCGACAAAGGGCAGTATAACTATATAAATAAAAGAAGGTTTCGTCTGTACATTGGTCAGAACTCGCTCTTTGAATGATATCTTTACTTTTCATACATCGGAGTACCGTAAACCAGTCTCAGAAAAAATTCTTATGTAGGTCTGTTTATCTGTATGTCTGTCCTGTAAATTTTGTCACAGCATCACGCACAACTGGCCCCGACAGAATTTCATGAAACTTTGCCAGGCCTTCTGTATTTGCCTGAAGTTAAATCTGCACCATGACATCAAAATGTTGAGTAGATGGAACATTGTATGAAGTTTTGTGCGACAAAAACTACAATCTCTTTCCCCACTGTCTAACTATATACACACCCCGGCCACTTCATTAGGTACCCCTTGCTGGTACTGTGTTTTTTCCTTTTTTCCGTTCCACCACATCCCAAAAGTGCTCTTTTTTTAGAACTGTCTCAAGCGTGGACTGAGTTTGCGTTTGTTATATAACTGCTACCAACATCCAGCATATTTATTTTCTCGCTGTTTTCCCCCCAGCATGATCACTATTTTATCTTTTTTTATTTTGCTTCCAGACAAAAGTTGGCTTTTTGTTTTGTCCTGTTGTGATTAGGTCCTCTCTAGTGAGAATGATGGCGGTAACAGCATCACGCAGAAAACATCCAAACTTTCCCCAAAGCTGTACACGAGACCCTCTGAAATAAATGTACCATGCTTGGGATTACAATTTAATGCCACATGTTGTTCATTCCCCAACACTACATTTCTGAGGTCTCCATGACCACCTCAGCCTGAAATCCCTGGTGCACACAAGCGACAGTGCACCCACTTTTGTGGTTTTATTATTCAGGTTTAATTATTTTACAGCAGATTAAATAAGATTAAGTGGCGTCTGAGAACAGCAGTTATTGTCAACATGTGTCCTTCGTTAGGTAGGCGCACACATTCAAACACACTGAGGTTTGGAAAAGGATTCTTTTTACATGCTGTCAGACTTTCCAGGATAGAACCTAGACAATGTTTGGATAAACTTTTGCAAGGTGGTCTTTAAGAAAACTAGGGCTGGTAGCTCTTTTTTATTTATGTGCATTAAAAAAACTTTTTTGTTTGGGAAGGAAAAAAAAAATTCTAATTCGATGGTTTTTCATGATTTTTATTTCCCTGTATATTGTAAAACAATGCTGGAGGAATCCAGAATACACATTAATCTCCTTTGAACAGTTGATCTTGAGATGTGTGAATTTAAATGAACTTCTCTTCTGCAGCAGAGGTATGTTTTGGTCTTGCTTTCCTGGGCTGGTCTTCATGAGAGACAGTTTCATCATCATGGCGCTTGATGGGTTTTGCAAATGCACTTGACATAACAACTTAAAATAACAACTTTTGTTAACACTGTTGTGGTTTATGTCATTTATTAACTTAAAACCATATATTTTATTTCATAGTTTTGAAAAAAAAAAAAAAAATCCTGTATTGTTCTAGTATATATAAAATAAATCTAAACTTGTGTCCAGACTTTTATATATATATAGTGTATATGTATTGAGGCTGTGTCAGGCACATCATACACAGTACACATCATACACAGTACACATCATATACCATCTCAGATACCCATGAAACAAACAGGGGATTATATAGAGAAATAAAGGGAGTTTTTAATAACTTTCATAACTTTGTTGTTATCCTGCACAATCAAAAGTCTTGAACGCCCCTCGCATATTATAAGCAAGACAAGGACTCAAAGGTATTTGTTTGTTTGACGATTTGGTGGCGAGCTAGGGAATGATAGTCATCTGATTTATCTTTGTTGTGGAATGTTAGGAGCTGCGTTTTGGTGGTTTATCTCACGAAGGTCATATTTTATTTGCAGCGTCTAAAATTTTGCACTCAGTTCTGAAACTTTGCCTTTCTCAACTTCATTCCTGAGGGCAATATTCACAAGAACTGTCTTTGGTTTTTTTTGTTGTTATTTTTAAATAAAAAGATTTTCTAAATAAAAGGTTTTGGTCATGCACAGCATCTGAAGTAATGGTTTATTATCACTGAAAAGATGTCTGCTAATTTGAGTGTGCAATGAGATAACTGAAGGACAAATAGTGGACTTGTCTCAGGTTGGAAATGATTACTGCCATGCTTGTCCTTACTGGTATTTGTAGCTGTTTATAACTTTTTTTTAAGGATTATCTGATTTGCACAGATCTACAGTATCTTTTCTTCTTCTTCTGGTTTAATCCCTAACAAAACATTTCCTTTCCTCTTGCATAGTTTTGTTCTCAAACATTAGACTCCTGAAGCAGCCAACTCTCCTCTGCCTGGGGCCTTTCGCATGTTGCTGTGGCTTGGACATTTTGTCCTGCTGGCTGTTTCTTTGGAACTTTTTTTCCCCCTTTTTCTCTTTCGTTCAAGTAACAAGTGTGTCGGTGGTATGTTTTCCATTTTTACCATATGTCTGAACTAACAATTATTGCATTCTGTTGGTGTTACAGTGTGATTTATTGCCATTAAATTAGTTGTTTGGATGCCTTACGTTCTCTCTGGGTAAGATTGCAGTGTTGACAACCAGCGAATGGTTTATTTACATACAGTATGTCCAGGCTTGAATTAAATTTAGGATACCTTTAGGGACTTGGAGAACACACAGCTTAATCATGCATAGCAACCTTAGACATAAAGTCGCAATGAAATAATGGTCTTGATGAAATAAAACATGACCACAAATATCTTCTTGCAGATGAATCCAGAGTGCAAATTCTGAATAAAAGAAACAGTCAGTTAGCAATTTATTTGGATGTTTTTTAGCAATCTTTTGAGAAATGTCTCTTGATTGATACAGTTTTAGTCAGGTGGCGAATAAAGGATATTTCTAAAATGTATGTATAAAGTATGCAGAGTCAGCCGAAGACATATACAGTCAGCCTGTATATAATAATATAATATAATATACATCATAATGTTTTTCTTTTCCTGATGTATGTATACATTTTTGGCTGACTCTGTGTGTGTATATGTATATATACTCACTCATTCTCTATGAGCCTCTCCTACACACTCATTCAGTCACACACTAATTTGGAAACGCCAATTAGCCCATGCATGTCTTTCGACTGAAAGGAAGGCCACCAAACACGGGGAGAACATGCGTACTTCATGCACTACCATTCCACTTAGACCATACAGTGACAAATAACAATTAGAATTAGAAAAAAGCAGGATAGCAGGCGGTTGCCAAGTGCATCAATGCCAGAAGGGGATACAGATACAGTAGAGGCTTAATTAAACACAACCCAAATGTAGAAAAGGGGTATGAATACTTTGGTAAGGGACATTATTTCAAACTGGTCCTAAATGGTTGGGTATTAAAAAAAAGAAAATCCTGCCATTTATGTTGAACAGGAGGGCAATTTAGGAGAACAAGAATATCACATTTGTCTGTTAGTGATGTAACAGAAAACCATTTGTCTTATAATTTGGTGATTGTAAGTTTAGAGGAGATTGTGTGGCATGTTCACACTCATTGCAACGCTAGCCAAGCATGGGTGTGGGTGAATAGTGCTGTTTATCAGAAATAATTATCTAAATTTAAATTATTTTTCCCATTTTTTGACCATTTTTAACAAACAATAAAAAGTTAACTAATGCAAACAAAACTATTTAAGTTGGGTGAACATAGGAATTTGAGTCAGCTGATTATTTAACATCTACTGTAGATTTCTATTTTAAAACCAGTTGATGACGATCTTAAGTTGAGAATGCTAAAAAATCTATTGCATTATTTTTCCTTAATAATTTGAGTTTTCTCAAAAACGTGCAGGAGGTCTGAAGGTTTAAATAAATATCTAAAATGTCAGGTATTGTTTATTTGTTTTTGCATGAATAAAGACAGTTTAAGAATTCTGTTTTATTTCAGACATGTGTATGTCTGTGTGTGGTCTGTAGGCTATGGTCAGACTGGACCCCAGTCACACAAACCCGGGTATGACTCCATCGCATCCGCTGCGTCTGGTATGATGCACATCACAGGTCCTGAGGTGAGGAAGACCAAAACAGATCCCATGTTGTTATGCTTTTTACACAAGGTTGAATGTGTAGGATTTTGTGAACATCAGAGATTCTTCGTCCAAGCAGATGTGATACTACTGCGGTACAAGTTATATTTGGTGTACAGTTGTATGCGGTATCAGTTTAAACAAAATTAACTCACCTCATAAATCCAAAGGATGGAGATCCAGTGAGGCCTGGAGTTGCCATGACAGACCTGGCCACTGGACTGTACGCTCAGGGTGCAGTGATGGCTGGCCTGCTGCAGAGACAGAAGACTGGACGAGGTCTTCACATCGACTGCAACCTGCTTTCATCTCAGGTCAGTTTGCTTTCAGAAGATTCTATTACAAATTACTGAAACTTTTGACAGACTTCACACAGACATTAGTTTAACAATTCCACAATAATATCACATTATTGTTTAAAATGTACTTTATTCCATAAAATGCATTTCAACTGCTTCGATGCCAGAAGAAATGATATGAGTTTATCTTTGAACATAAATGTTGCTGCATGCCGACGATTTGTTTCAGCATTTGGAGTCAAAGTCTACTGCAAGTGTTTTAGACATACTGTACATCAATGCATCCATTTGAATTGCCATTTAATTCAAGAGAGATCGTCGAGATGCCCAAAACGTGCAGCCCATGTCCCATTTATCGAGGTTTATAATATAGTTATATCAAAAGCACACTCTTTTTCATTATGATGGAAACATTACTAAAATAATACATTTATAACTGTGGAGCAAAGTAATATAATAATTCTTACAGTATGGGTAAACAGAATGCACACAAATATGCAGTTTATTCTCCATCCCGGTGTTTTCTGTATTTTTAAGTGCTCTGTGATGTAAATACAGCTGTTCCAGTATTGACTGTCCCCATCCTTCATGTTTTACAGACATTGTTGTATGCTTGTGTGTTATTCTCCTTAATGATAATTAAGTGATCTGTCACATCCGCTGCACAGATGGAAAGCATGTGAAATGAATTTTACAGATGGTCATTTTAAGTTTATGCAACGTGTCTGACCATTATAGGTTTATGCTTATGCAAATGTCTGGCATGAATTTAAGGTAGTGCAGAGTTAAATTGTTCAGTAAGAGTGTACAACAACCATTATCACTATGATTTTGGGGATACCATCTCGACAACGAAGCATGGTGGTGGTAGCATCAGGATATGGGAATGCTTTCAAGAAAAAAAAGAAAAAAAAGACATACTTTAACCAGGCGTTGTATGTGTATAATGCTAGCTTACAGAACTCTTGTCGAGCTGTAGTTAGGTTACAAGCCCTTGTGAGGTCATAGCAGTGTGCAGTAAAAAAGCAACAAGCCAGCATGTGTGTAAGTAATTTATAATAAAATTTGGGACACGATCATGGCAGAGACATACCATAAGTGTACAAAGCAGATGCTGATGTAGATTACGCTGTAGCACCACAAATAGACAGCCCAGCCTTTGAAACGCTAAAGCCTTAGAAATCAATAGAGTGTGAAACAGCATACAGTTTATACATCGGCAGGTGAAAGTGGCTGTCTCTTGACAGCATGTTGCTATGATCCGGGAGGCGAGTTTACATCAAAGCAGGCTTTCATTAGGTGACGAGGTGATGTACAAGTCAGTCGTTGACACTGTTGCTGTTACCGAATGCTTTATGTACTGCTTGTGCGTTTCCTACCTTGTAAACATGCAGACATCCAGTTTGGCTCAGGGATATGTCAGACTGTTCCCTGAACTTTGACGGTAACTCAGCGGTCAAGCTTCTGCACCGCTGACCAGACGGTTGTGATTATAAATCTCCAGACTGCCAGAAAGTTTCATCTTTGGACAGTATCACAACTTGCTTTTAGATTGCTCATAGGGAAGAGGCAAAGGCGTTCTCTGTTAAACCTTCCAAAGGCAGTGTTCTTAATCATGACTTTTGGAGTTCGGTACATGAAGTACATGATGTTCCAGATTTATTTTGTGTTATTAGAGTTTTATATCTTAGATTGATTTACGTATAGATATATGTACTGTTCTGAATTATTCACATTAGTTTTTTTTATATATCATGCCTACAGTATTTATTTGCTGGTTTGTGTTTCTGCATGCTTGAGAAAAGACGATGTGAATTTCTCTACAGTAGTTCCTGTCACTTGGACTCGACCCACTTCCAGTTTTCTGGACCGCTGCCATTTTATTTCTTCAATCTTACCCCTAGCTGTGTTTCTATAAAACCATCAATTCTGCAGAAATGTTGCACATACAGATGTTCCCTGCAGAAGAAAAAAAAAAAAAACAGATATTGTAGAAACTTGTACAGGATGCCTGCTAAATCTGACCCAGACCACATATCTAGGTAAAATTTACGATGTTGGACCGTTCGATATGTCCAACACGAGGTACTGCGGGTACTTCTTGGTTTTAATGGGTTCGTCTGTGATATTTTAATTCTCTGAACGTTCTGTGCAGTTGAATGACTTGCTCTTACAGTATATTGTAATTACATACAAATGGTTGGGACAAATGATCAGTTCTCCTCTGTGTTCTGGATCGAATTGAATCTGTTCCACATCCACTGTTTTTTTTCATTGGTTTATTTGAAGGAAATTTGCCTATGAAATATTTTTATTTATTGTGATCAGCAAATCTGAGGATCTTAATTTCAGTGCTGGGATAGATTTAATGCCGATTCCTGGGACATAGCTAGACCGTCAGTGTGGTGCAATCAGTCAGTATATTAGACTCATTCCTCAGCCACAGCTAGTGACTAGTTCAATTAGAAATGAGAAAAACTAAATCAAGAAGCAAGCTGTTAGCTGAGGAAACCAAAATTATAATAATAATAATAATAATAATAATAATAATAATAGAAGTGCAAAAAAAGGTAGAGTTCTAGTTCTGATGTACTCTTCCTGTTCTAATCTCGTCTGCATTTCCTGCTCATAAACTATATTATACAGTATACTGTATGTCCATTAATTTTACAAAGAGTTTACAGCATGCATATGAATATGGTTTTATTTACATACTGTATATTGCATATGAATATGCAATATATGTTAATAAAACACGTATTTATAAACATGTATATTTACTCTGACTTACCTTATATTTCAAGTGTCTCATCAATAGCAATATCAGTTGGTGGCTCGATCGTTTCAGGCTGTGGGTTACTGGGCTACTGATCGGAAGGTCAGGAGTTCAAGCCCCAGCACTGCCAGCCTTTCAATGTTGAGCCCTTCAGCCAGGCTCTTAACCCTATCTTCTCCAGGGGGCGCTGTATCCTGACTGACCCTGCGCTCTGACCACAGCTTCCGAACTGGGATGTGCAAAAAATTATAATTTTACTGTGCTGTAAGGTGACAAATAATTGAATTATTTATATAATTATTATTTCTTTTAAATGTCAATATCTTGTGCAATATCAATTAATAATATCATATGTAACAATATTTAGCAATATTACTCGTTACTGTCGCTAAGTGAATTCTACATCAGAATCCGGTTTCTCTTACTCTACTGCTACTGTTCATCCCACAGTGGGGGAAATAAGGGTATTTGATCCCCTGCAGATTTTATAAGTTTGCCCACTTACAAAGAAATGAAGGGTTTATAATAATTTTTATCATAGGTTTATGGTACAGGATAGAGACAGAATATCAAGCAAAAATCCATAAAGGCACATGATACAAATGTTATAAATCCATTTGCAATCGACTTTTCATTCAAAATTATATTTAATCCTGTGTTTCTCATCTTTTGCCATATTTCATTAATCTTGGTAAAGTATGGTTAATACATTATATCATATTCATGTAATTTGTGTTATTCTGATTGCTGTGTTGTGTTCTAACCCTTTTGCTTTATGTTTGATGACCTTCATGCTGCTCTGAGGTATCGGGGCTTTATCGAGGACGATCTTGGCTTGTTTTTGAATACACATTGTGGTTTGTGTTTCATGCAGTGTTTGCACATGGATCCAAATGCCTTTCCCAAGTCTTGTTTGATATTTAATCTTTTTTAGGTCAATCCTTTTATTCTTTCTACTCTATTGGCCAAAAAAAAGGAAGGGGGGATTTTTTTTAAGCCTTTTTCAGCCAAAATGTTTCAAAACACCTGGAAAATCATTGCAGATTCATGTGACCTGGCTTGTCTTCAGTTTTATCATTGACGTAAAAAGATCTACACATCCATGAAGAAAGACATCCATTTGCCATTACTGTCAACATGTAGAAGGCAAGGATAAATATTTTAGAAAACGCTAGATTTGTTAGCACCGATTCTGTCATGTAGACACACGGGTTTCATTTCCTGCACACGTGAACACGTTTATCTTTTCCGAGATGAAGTTTATATCACCATTTGCTGTTTAAGGTTATTAAAATTAATAACTAATTGAATTTCATTCTCACATTTGTCACTTTTATCACAGAACACAACTCTGGACGAAATGCGCTGCTACCAAAACAGATTATGGAGTGATACACTGCAAACTAGCATATTAAATTAACCTCACTTTCACTTCCTGACGTTAAACCTGAACACTCTGACCTGATAGATGTTCCTGCAATTCACTCTCAGGCTATATTTTTTTCTCTTTCTCTTTTCACATCGAAGTAGTCATGAGAGAGGGCAAGGGGCGTAAAGCGGTATCGGTGCAGAAGTATCAGAACAGTTTTACGAGTTTAGGTACATGAGTGCATTATAAGACCAATACCTGATACTGGTTAAAATGTTATTAAGTCTATAGAGACGGTGTACTTGTCATTGAAAATTTTTGTCATTGAAAATTAAATCCTTTTGTTAAACAGTCTTACTGCTTTTTGTCTTCTCTAAAGGTTCCGCACCTGGATATACTATATTCTGTTGATATCTTCTATTTAAATATAACAAAACTATAAAGATGGCGTGTCTGTACATTGAAGATATTTGTAAAAACAAATAATTTGTTGTGACGTACAAATCAAGATGTTTTTTTGGAATTTTTTGGAAAAAAATGTTTGTTTGTGCGTGCATCTCGTAAAAACTACTAAATTAATTTTAATGGGATTTTCACAGATGTATTTGGCCGAGCTTGAGGTAAAATATGGGTTTTGTTTCATCGCAACCGGCCCACGGGAAGAGATGATATGCTACTTTGAATTTTAAATAGAAAACGTCCTTATAACATAAAAAAAATCGGCCTTGAAAAAAAATCATTAGTTCATCTCAAAATTCAACAGATGGTGCTGTACATTTTTATAATATGCGCTTATTAGTATGCAATAAAATTCTACTTAATAAATGCGATCTAACACCTTTATACCGCACATTTCACAGTAACATGTAAAATCATTAGTTCATCTCAAAATTCAACAGATGGTGCTGTACATTTTTTTAATACGTGCTTATGAGTGTGCAATTAAATTCCACAGGCACATTTAGTTTAAATTTAAATTCTTACGCACTGATCCTCTGGAAGAGGATGCATGCCTAATACTGTTAATAATACCTAATATTTATTCCTTATGTTATAAAATGGCTGGTCCTTGTGTCATCATGGCTGAAAGAGAACAACAACAGAACAAACAAGTCTAAGAAATTAAGAAATTAACTAGAAAAGCAAAAAAAAAAAATTAACTGTCTGAGGTTTTAATCCACCCACGTGTGTATAATGACTGTGTATAGTTATCTTATCTGGTCTTTATTGTTTTTACTGGTATTAAAAAAGAGTAGGATCTTTATCTGCTAGTTGCCTTTGCACAATTGTAGTGTCTGAAGCAGGCTTGAATCATCTTAAATTCCTGCACTTCAGATGGCTTTCATTGTTTCCATGTGAATCCACTAAACACAGTGCTGAACTTGTAGATGGACACACAGGAGCATTCACATCTCCAACAATAGAAAGCTCTCTACTCTACACAACATCTGATTGCATTTTAGTTTAATATGAAATTACAGCTTAAAATAATACTAATAATATTTCCTCTGACATGAAAAGTCATTGTGATAGTTTTTAGTATATGTTATTTAGTCCATTTGTGCAATATAACAAAAATATATTATGACATTTAGTCACACCCAAGTGCGCAACTACAATAAATCTTCTTCCTGTACGTAAAATCCTGACCAGAATTTATTGGCACCTTTTACGTAACGTGTGCTTTCAAAGCTGAGCTGAGGGAATGATTCTCACGTGTGCTAATTTCCATAGACAGGATGTTAAGCAAAGATTTTCCACTTTGTTCTGGCGAAATAGGTAACAGAAACATCTCTGAACCTGAATCCTTTGTGTACAGCTCACATCTGCAGTGATAAATAAGCCCTGCTATTCGTTTCATCTGTGATCCAGAAACAGAAGTGAAATTAAATACAAGTGAACGTAGGTGTAAAGAAAACACTACGGGAATGACTTGTATCTGTCACGGATGAACTAACCTTGAGGACCAGAAGACGTAGCTTTAGCGGTTAGCCCAATGTAGCGTGGATGGTAA
>JAQQZT010000033.1:30145681-30167276 GCA_030068275.1 Clarias platycephalus | reverse complement strand
GTTTCCTCCGGGTACTCCGGTTTCCTCCCACAGTCCAAAGACATGCAGATTAGGCTAATTTGCATTCCCAAATCGCCGTAGTGTGTGAATGAGAGTGTAAGTGTGTGTTTGCTCTGTGATGGACAGGGTGCCAGTCCAGGGTGTACCCTCATGCCTCATGCCCTAAGTCTCCTGGGAAAGGCTCCAGGCCACCCGTGACACTGAATACAGGATAAAGCGGTATAGACGATGAGCGAGATGATCCCTTGAAGCAAAACTTTCCTCTCAAGCTAAAAGTTTTAAAGCTTGAAATTAATCAAACAATCAGAAAATTTTGAATTTGTATAGTTGATATGTAATAATCTCACAAGAAATATTATATAAATTTTCCCACATTCAAGATGTTTTTGAGTATTTTCCTGTACAAAATGACAGAACACAGTTATGAGCGTAAAACCATCTCCTGATGTACTTGGATACCATCAAGATCAAGTTTTCTCAGTACACCGTAGTCGTGATCAGACTGCCTGCTTCACGTCCAAAACACTGGCCTCCCGGGAGCTCCTTTAATGGCCCAAACATGTGGAAATGGCATGGGGCGAGGTCAGGACTGTACAGGGATGTGTCCATGGAGTACCTGTAATGTGCAAGTGGTGTTGGTGAATGACGTGGTTCGTCCACAAGTTGGCGACAAGTTATCTGTCAATTATCAAGGATCAGGCGTTTCACTCGCTGAATGTTCACAGGAATGACTGCAATGGGCTCCTCCTCCTAGGATCGTCAATCCTTTGCCATAAGTGCTTCTTTAAAATGTTTGTACCCATTCAAATGTTTTACTGCGGCTAAGAGTCTCGTAACTGTACTGTGCTTGAAATCGGTTTATGCCTTCATTCACATGAAATTTTATCACAAGTCTCGGTTTGAATTCAACCCCCTACACACTGTAGATCTGTGATCTAAATTATTGCCGGCACAATTGTGAGAGAAAATAATCCGATACCTTCTAAAGAATCAGATATGAGACAAAACCCGGCCCGAATATAATTTTCTTTATATTGTAATTATATAAATTAGTGTCTGTAGGTTAGCATTAGTAGGTAAGTCAAATACAGAATGAAACAGTAAGCCACTGTAACTAATAAATAATACTGACAGTGACCCTTTCCATGCATTAATAAATGTGAGCACGTAAAACGGACACTTAACTGCTAAACCTCTGTCTTGACGGTTGTTGGCCACAGGGAGTTAGGTAATCCATTTTCAACGGATATAATACGCATGTTTCCTCTTAAACTGAATCAAACTTGACATTTTCTTTACATCATTGCTCCAGATTGCACATAAAAGCTCATAATGAGATGCTTTATTGCTAAAATTTGTCTGTTATCCTTCATAATACAATGATGAGAATTTGGAATCGTATTCGCCAGTCATGTCAAGATGCTTTAGATTCATGAACAAATTCTTTTAAATGTGCTGGAACATGTCAGTGTGCTTTTTTTTTTTTTTCTTTTTTTTTTTTTTCCCATTGTCCTGTAACTGACATCTTGGCACTTTACACAGAACTAAACCATGAGTCCATGTCTCTTGGATGATACCAGTTCAGCTAAAGGATGTGGTTTTTAAGAAAGTGTTCCCATAATGCAATTATTTGTATCTTGTCTGTTGTGGTTTACTTGGATTTTTCCTTGGATTTTTTTTTTTGTTTTGTTTTCTCCTCCTCTTCTCCTTCTCCCCTCTTTCTCCATGTTTTGTGAATAATTTCTTGGACTCCTGCCCTTCTCCTCACTCCTCATGCGTTTTTAATTGTCTGCCTTTTTCCTTTTTTTTATAATTTTTTTTAAAGTGTTGCTTGGGCTGAGATTGACTTTAAAGGTGCTCTGAGGTTCTGCTGTAGCTGTTTATGCTTCTCCTTGTTTCTGGAATGCCTAAAGGGGACGTACATACGTATAGGATATGGGTTGTATCCGTTTTTTTATCTCCGTGCCACAGGGCGATGGGGTCATGACTCGTGCGAGAAGATATCCGAGAAGCCCAGGGTGACTGACCTTCTCCTACACATCCAGCAGGTTAACCGCTGATCCTTTTCGGCACTTTAATGGGGAACATTTTACAGCAGTGCAATCATAAGCTCAAAGATATGCCGGAAGATGATCATTACAGACATCTTTCCTTCTTCACTGGTGTAGCCGTGGGAAGCAGTTATTGCTAGAATTTATATGGCTATTAAATCAAGGTTCACCTTGGTCACATGTTGAATTGATTGAAATCCACTGCAAGTGATGTGTAAATGTAAAAATTCATGAAAATTGCGTAATTTAAGCCATAACCAAGTAAGATACAAGTCAAGATCATTGTGAGCATCTTTGCTTTTGGCATTAGGCGTACATCTTACAGCAGTGACCAAGCTGCTACTGATGCTAAGAGGAAACAGACTGTGAGGACACATAGTTAAAATAGAAAAAAATCTTGGACTTGACTAAAGTTTGTTTATGTTTCTAGTGGATTAGATCCTTTGCATGGTAAGGGAAACCAGCATGAAAAGTTTCTTTGTCACTACTTAGATGTGGTGCCAAGTACAAGCCGAGATCCACGACGTGTCGTGTTTGATTCATACAAGTCTGTTTTAATTGGGGAGAATGAGACTGGAAAAACATGTGCGTAACAGATTTATCACCACTATCTGGTGTTTCTTTTTGATTTCTCATAGGTACCTCATAGGTGAAATATACTACAGTGTTAAACGACATGATAACGAGTTGTGAATGTGAAGAGAATGAATGACGCTTTGGCTGTTTCAGGGTCCCACTGTGGGGTCTTTGGAGAGTGCAGTGTTTTTTTGGTATCGGTGTGAACTGCAAAAAGGACAGCATGTCTAACCACAGAGAGCTGTCTGAGAGTTTCCCATCGGGAGCGACGCTTAATGAAATTGAAAGCAGTTGTGGATCAAAGCTAGGAAATGTATTTAAACGATCGCGTAATGAATATCGATGTTGCTTTGCAGCTTTAGGGTAATAAAGTTAACGCGATTCTGATTCCGAATCTACCAAAGTAGTTATCTGGTAGGTTCAGGTCGGGGTGAAATCTGATTTGGGTGTCTGGTCCTAGATGTCATATGGCATTCAAATAGAACGTAAAGTAATAAAGAATGGGAGAATATTGTTGATGCAGGTTATGTTCGTGGGAAAATGTAAGGTCTCTAAGTGAAAAGCAGAACAACTTAGGTTCTTGAACACCTTGAGGTTGATTCTCAGTGGCTGTGGAAATGTACAGGATGAATTTAAAAGGATGTTCATTTAAAAGATACTGTTTTGATGATGGTGGTAGAGGATGCTGTCTAGAATGAGACTCTACAGTTTCCTATAGGTCTTTAATTGTGTTAGGAACACGGAGGAACACCTTTGCCCTATAGGCATGTTGTAATAGTAACGTACAAGTTCATTCAAGTCAAGCCGGGACTTTTGATTGTGCAGAATAACAGAACTACCTTTATTTCCCTGTATAATGCCCTGCTACACTAATGCATGCTGGAGCCATGATCGGACTGTCTGATTCTGAAACTCTGGCCTCCCAGGAACTCCTTTAATGGCACACACATGTGGAAATGGCTTGGAGCGAGGTCAGGACTGTATGTGCGATGTGGCAATAACTCCCAGCCGAGTTCCTGTAACGTGCAAGTGGTGTGGGTGAATAATCGTGTGTACAGTTCCCACAGACAGTTGGCGACAAGTTCTCTGTTGATTTTAAAGTACCGGGCGTTCAACTTGCTTAATGTTCATGCGAATGAGTGCACCATTCAAATATTTTACTGCGGCTGAGTCTCTTCACCCTATTGTGCTCAAAGTCTTCTGTAAATGTTGCGATTAAATTTCATAACAAGTCCCAGTTTGACTTGAACGCCCCTCATACAGTACATCGCAGTATTGTTTATCATGAGCTATTTAAAATAACTTTTTAGGTTAGAAACATATTTGGGCTTCTGTGGTTAAAGATGCATAAGATGGTTTACTTCTCAGATGTCTTGTAATCTGATTGAAGTTCTTGATTGCCTGGTAAGCCTCATTTCCAATACATTATTTTGAAACACTTTATGATGTGTTGTTGAAAAATAATGTATTTACAATACCTTATCTTTCAACCACACATCATAAAGTGTTTAATTTCCTCATACACCACAGCAACTTGGCAGTATGTTTGTATGTATTTATTTATTTATTTATTGACTACCTTCATAGTTACATATGATGTTGGGTAATATCCACACCACAAGGCAGTTCCTGGTAATAATTATGTCAAAGCGGCTGTAATCAGTGCTTTTCTCACCAGCCTTTCATTTCTCTCTCTCTCGCTCTCTTTTGAAGTTAATCTGACAAAATCTGCAGCTTGTCATGTTACTAAGTCGCCATAGCCTCCATGCTTCAACTGTGACAAATTGCTGACACTGGAGACTCCTTCCACGAGCGTTAAATAAACGTGACAATATCAGAAACTGTTATGATTATACACGCATTTTATATGAACTTTTTTTTTCCGATTAAGTTGAGCATCTACTTTATAGCAGTTACTATAGAAATAATAAAAATTAGTTAATTAGTTAATATAAAACTAATTTGTGTCTCACAGCTGGAAGAACCGTCAGGACTGATGTGATAGGCTGTGTTCTATTTACCCATGTACTTTAAAGTGTGCTCCCTACTCCCTGTGCAGGGAATGTCAGTTAAGGGAAATTCCACCATTTGGACAACCTTCCGACATCATCAATGCAGACATCACTTAGTCCGTGCGTTACTCTTGTAAAGGAAGCACCTCGGATACCTTTTGCTGCTATAGTGGAAATTTCACACTGTGGGTTTATTTATTTGACCCAAAAACTGAACCCATTGCAAATCATATATTATTGAAATGTGTGTTATTTGTGAATAAATTATTTGATTAATTCACAAGATGTTCAAATTTATTATTATTATTATTATTATTATTATTATTATTATTTAACTGATTTCCATCCAATATAATAGTATGAATGTATTGATTAAATAGATTTTTAGAATATAATTATAATATATTATAATATAGTAATTATAATAAATCCCTTTTCATTAATACATTTTTTTTTTCTTTTTTTTTCCCCGATTTTCTCCCTAATTTAGTCCTGTCCAATTCCTCCCCGTCACTAGGGGGCTCCACATTAAGGCTAATACTACCACTCAGTCGGGAGGGCCGAAGACTATCACGTGTTTCCTCCGAACTACATGACGCAAGCCGACCGCATCTTTTTCGAACTGCTTGCTCACGCACCGTTGGGGGCGGCGTAACACACTCGGAGGACAGCGCTATCCGCTCCATCCGCGTGCACAAGCTCACAGACGCCCCTGATTGGCTGTAGAGCCGTGATTAATGTGTGAGCACTAAGTACCTCTCATCCCTCCCCTCTGAGAGAGCTCGGCCAATCAGCTCTCTCTAGACCTCCGGCTGTGAGAGGTTACAGCATCACCCGGGAACCGAACCAGCGATCTCCGGATGATAGGGCGAGTGCTTTACCACTGCGCCACTCGGAGGCCCCATAAATCCCTTTTCAAGCTCCATTTTTTTCCCTACAGTGACTGATGGGTAATTTTTCATGTGCACATCCGACAACGTGATGAACCGTTGTTCACTTCTTCACTATACCATTCATAGTTCCCTTTGAACCGAACAATTTCTCTCCCTCTGTGGAGGAATCGTCCTGTACGTAACATCTCTGAATCCACGACTTGCTGCTATGGAGATTGAATCGAGACATTAAGGCCAGTTTATTTATTGTAGAAGTGAGAATTCAACAGAGCTGTGGTATAAAAGACTGGAAGTAAGGGGTTTCTTGCGGACAGATGGTTTAAAAACAGATTAGGCGCGATATCTTGACAGTGATAAAGTGTCGATATAAAAACCTAACATTAACACATTTCTGTTGCCATGTAGTAAAACTGGGTAGGTCTATATTTTAAGAACTGACACATTTCTTCTTTTCTTTTTTTACCACAAGACAGAACTGGACGGTGCTTTATAAACACTGCGCAGTACAGGATATGAGCTTTAATATGAGGTGGTCAAGTGGAACAGAGCAGCTGTGATGTGATGCATGCTTTAAAAACAAGGCTCAGAGCCAGACAGGATCACTGTGGAGGTCTGGCTGGCCTTGAGAACGTGATGGGCCTTTTTCCTGCAGACTCCACTCCGACACAGCATCAAATCTTCACGGACTTTCTTTAATCTCTGCAAGTTTTCCGTCTTCCTGTCAGTGTTTGTGTCCACGTCTTTAAAGAACCTTCTTCTTTATACACCGCAAAAAAATATTATTTCAGCTGCCTTGTCGTCTCTCCTTTACTCACCTGGGCATCATAAAATGTGTCTTTGTTCTTCAAACAGAAGAGCCTAGTACATTAAACGGCAGTGCATTTTTTATTTTATTGATGTTTTTTTTTTTTTTTTTTTTTGCATGCTTCACAAGTCAGTTCACAGGTTTGGAGTTGGAGTTTCATTTGTTTGGATTTCTGAAAGACATCGGCAAAAAAAAAAAAAAAAGCAGTATGAGGGTGTACTGAGATTCTCCAACGGGAAGGTGTACTGACAAATCTGGTGATTTAAAACACTCTCTCTCTCTCTCTTGTATATTTTCAGGTGGCTTGCCTCAGTCACATTGGCGCGAACTACCTCAATGCAGGACGAGAGGCCAGAAGATGGGGCACGGCTCATGAGAGTATCGTCCCATATCAGGTAAATGCATTGTGATGATGATGATGATGATGATATTCCATCAGGGACGAAAAACTTTAAGGATGTGATAACCTGATCATTCAGGTCATCAGCTGACTTCATTTTATTGCCACATAACGTTGCTGAGTCCTGACCATCTGAAGCGACCCCTGACCCCAGATCATTATACAGTGGGCACTATGCATGATGGGTGCATCGCTTCAAGCGCTTCCCTTCTTACCCTGACTCACCCATCACCCTGACTCACCAGATCACATGACTTTTATGCATTGTCCGATCTTTGTGCTTCCTAGCAAACTCAAATCCCTTTTCTGTTCTCATCACATTGTGTGCATGGAAGCGCTTTTATTTTCACTAATAACTATAGCTATGAGTTCTACTGTCAATATATTTACAATGCAACTTTAGCAAGCACTTAAGTAATCTCCATTTTTAATTACATTTTTTTTTACCACATTCCTTCCATAAAGTTGATGGTTCAGCTAATTTGAATAAGGCATTGTATAGTTCTTAACCAGTTAAATCAGCAATCAGCTCACATTTACATTTAGGCATTTGGCAGATGCTCGTACCCAGAGCGACTTACAAAAGTTCTTTGAAGTTTCCATCATTGGATAGATACTTGCGCTGGGTTACTAGGTTACTAGTTTTTTTTTTCTTGGAAACCTTGGAAAGGTTTTCTGAAATAGTCATCTTATTTTTGGGCCACAGCATAAAGAGTATAATAAAGCACAACAATTAAATAAAATCAAAATGGTAAAATATGTTAATACAACATATTGAAGCTGGCCTTTCTCTTAGAGGCAGGATGAGAGGCTCAGTCATCCGTGAGAAACTCAGAGTAGAACTGCTCTTCCTTTGTGTGAAGTGGAGTCAGTCGAGGTGGTTCAGGCATCTGGTAAGGATGCCGCTAGGACGCCTCTCTTGGGAGGTGTTCTTGACGGTCCAGCTGGGAGGAGGCCATGGGTCAGAAGAGGATTAGGTGGAGAGATTATATCTCCACACGGGTTTGGGAACACCTCAGGATCACTCAGTCAGAGTTTTCTGGGGAAGGGGTAGTTTGGGGTTCCCTGTTGGAACTGCTACCCCCGCGACCCAATTAAGCGGTTGGAGCTGGATGGTGGATGGATGGGTCTTAGCACAACCCTAAATATTTTTCAACATTAATAATGTAATTATTACTTATATAAATCCAAGCAATTACTTCCAGTCAAAAATTGTGCAGTATGTTTGTTCCTGTATTACAGTAACACTATGCTGTGGGGCACTATTTCTGCATTCAGGGGTGTTAAAATAAAAACCGTTTACTGACAGCTGAGCAGCAAGTGCTTGCTATTCTGTATTTTGACACATTGTAGTCTTAGTAGGCAGCCTGCATAAATTAATATACGTCTCATATACACCATCCATTTTAAATGTGAATTGTTCATCACTTCGTTGATGAACAAGTGATCCCTCGGTGAGCCTTCATGCTGTTCGTCATCTGCTCCTAAATGCAAATAGCTATGAGTGTACTTGTAGCTCATTCCACACCCCATGCACACACACTCATTGTTCCTAATTTTCCGTGTGGAATGGCAAAGTACTCTCTTCAGAGTGTGTGGTTGTGTGGCCCAGATGTTTGCCGTGTGACGTATGGCGTTGTTTGCTCCCTTTGCTATTCATTAAAAAATCCTTTAAAAAACCTTTAACAGGGGCATACCGAGGGAACAGTATTTCCTTAGCAGCTGTTGTCTTTGGTCATTGAGACATCGAGAAGAAATCATTTTCCTTGTCCTTCAGAACCTGTCCAAGCACTACCATTGAATAAAGGTAGTAGTGACATTTTTTTATAACTATTCCTTTGATCAGTGGATGGCGTCTATAGGATTGGGGGGAAAAATACCCAGTGTCTTGGCGTCTGCAGAGTGAAAAAGCAGTTTCTCCTTCAAACCATCACTTTTTATTTTGCATGTCAGTCAGAGAGGCTGTAGGGCTGAGGACTAAACCAAACTAAATCTGACTTCCATGTTGGATTTTGGGTCAAATAAAAAAAAGATGGTGGGTGGCACAGTGGCTTAGCGGTTAGTACTGTTGCCTTAAATCTCCAGGGTCTGGGTTTGATTCCCGTCTCGGGGTCCATGTGCATGGAGTTTGCATTTTCTCCCCATGCTTTGGTGGGTTTCCTCCGGGTACTCCGGTTTCCACTCACAGTCCAAAGACATGCAGATTGCCGCTACCAAATTGCCCGTAGTGTGTGAATGAGCATGTGTGTGTATATATGTGCTCTGCGATGGATTGGCACCCAGTCCAGGGTATACCCCGCCTCATGCCCTCAAGTCTCCAGGCCCCCTTCAACCCTGTTCACAGGAAAAAACAGGATATAGACAATGAGTGAGTGAGTGAGAGTAAAAAAAGATGGTTCCCAGTAGGTTCCCAAAAGAGATCAGTCTGCTTCAGTGCTTATATGTACAGGTAGTCCCTGAATTACAAACGAGTTCTGTTCCAGGAGCATGTTCGTAAGTCTGATTTGTTCTTAAGTCCGACAAATTGAGTCTTATACACCTTTGACACGAATATACAAGGTAAAGCAGACCAATCCACTTGACTAAATCTCTGTCCCCTTTCCCCACGCTGCCATCATGTGGCCAAAAACCATAATCGTGCCTAAGGAAATGAATCTCACAGAAATGTGACAGCGTTGTCTCTGTGTCTTTAAATCGCAAGAGGTATCCCGGGCGCCATTTTTGTCTCAGAGCTGTTTTCCACTGTATTGGACTGTGAACTCTGTTTTTTGAGGATTTTATGAAATTAGGATCATTCACCATTAGGACAGCTTTTTTCTATATCTATATACTGTACGTGATCTACTTTTGTGATTGAACCGGAAGTAGAACCATGTTCGTATCTGCAGAAATTCGTATCTTGAATGTTTGTAAGTCAGGGACAACCTAATATTGATAGTTTTTTTTTCTGTTTCTTGTTGCTGTTTAACTTTTCCTTGGTGACACTTGTTCACTGTATCAAAAGATTCTAGGCCTGTCTGATCTGGGTCAGAATATTGGCAAACATCAAGTTAGTTGAGTTAACTTTTGTGGAAGGAATGTGGTCAGAAAAAAATGAACGAGCAGAATTGAATAAAATGAAGTCAGCTGATGTACTGAATGACCAGGGTATCACATCAATGGAGTTTTTCTTCCCTGATGGCTGAGGCATATTCCAGGACTCAAATTGAGAAAGAGTGCTTCTGGGTGCATGAGGAATCATTTTAACACATGGACTGGACACCACATTGTGTGCTGTAATCAAAGCTAAATGCAGTCAAACGAAATATTCGTTTGCACAACTTTTTGGCCAGGCAGTGTATGTTGGCTGTATTCACCAACATTCTTGCTGGTTTGGACAACGATTAAAGACTTTATTAGACTGCTCCTTTTTAAAAAAATTTTATATCTATATTCTCTCTGGTGATAATACACTTTCTAAACTGTGTGGAGGAGGGAGAAGTGTGATGATGAAGACTACATATAAATTAAAGTCACCGATCAGCCCTCATTTCTACAGTCTACAATAATACAGTTTCAAATAATAATTCAGAGTCAAACTACAGTAAGTGCTAATCTGGTTATAAAATGGTAATCTGTTGTAGAGAAGGCTGTATAAATAAATTGTTAAAGTCATCATTCATCATTTTCACTACAAAAAAGATGGTTATCTACAGTATGAAAACCAACTTAATACTGTTCTTTAAATGTACAATACTGTGCAAAAGGTCTTAAACCACCTCTTATTTCTTCATATTAAATTAAATTTTTATTAAATAATGTAGATAAAATGAAAGAGATGGACAAATGCTTGAAAGCACAAACCGCACCAGACTGCAAAGTGAATGAAGAGCACTTTAAAAGCTGGCTGTTTATGTTACAACCTCAGCAGCAACCTCATTTCCCCTTTCGTCTGTTGTAACCGCTCAGCATTCAGCATCACCAGTACACTAATCACTGTCCTGATCATCTGTAATCATCTGCACTATTTTCTCTCTGGTTTATGCATTTGTTTAGATGGGTTGAATGAATAATTCATAGGTCAATGTGTGACTTCACAAAAAAACAAAACAAAACAAAAAAAAAACATTCCTCTGAAACTGGTCAGGTGACTGGTGACTGAACTGGACCGAAAATAAGAGCTGAAGACATCCTTCAGGAAGCCTGGAGAAGTGTTCCTCAAGACTGCATTAAAAATACTAAGTCATGCAAAATATGAAGCAGTGGTGAGGTGGGCTCAAAACCTTTACACAGTGCTGAATATTAAATTAAATCTGGCCTTATAATTTAGGGGTCATCGAGCATGTCGTTTGGAATAAAAGCTTAGTCCGATTTAATACTAATCCACATGCGAGTCCGCAGCCCTTTTTTAACCACTGTGAAATAAAAACCAGGGTTCAGATGAGGCCTAGCAGATGCTTTAGATATTACTCATGCTTCATTACTGAATAAATTCAAATTCAGACTGATTTGCTATGTACTTATTGACTTGAGCCTTGATCTTAATCCTAGTGCGCATGCTGATGCAAAAACCTGGCTTCTTCAAATGTGGAATAATTTCATCAACCATAACTTTTGTTATGAAATTCAACAGACAATTATCTGACTGTGTTACCCTTCAGCAGTAAAGCAGATGTTTTACACATCTGACCTGATCAGTGCCTTTTGTGCGTCCTGTTTGTTTAACAGATCAGCGCTGAAAAAACAAGCTATTAAAATGTTCACTTTCTTTTTTTGCAGCACATTTGTCAGTTTTGACTCGAGATATCTTAGTACTGTGGTCATTATTTCATGCTGCTAAGTAAATCAGCGGCTGTGTGATATCGCAGGTCACTGTGTTCTCTTTAATATGCTCCAACGATTCTGTCCATCTATCTTCCCGCTGACTGCTTTGGCTCTTCTGCTTTACCTGGACTGATGGTGTGTGTGTGTGTGTGTGTGTGTGTCAACCTGCTCTGCTTAAACTTTCTCTATCCACCTTCCCAGTAGATCTGCACGATTTGATAATCACACTGCAATTATTTTGACATGACACATGTTGCTATTGCGGTTCGAACGGCGATATTTAGCTGTTAAATGTACTGTTTCGTATTCAGTCCTATTTATCCATCCGATAATTGGACAAATGATCTCATTAAGAGGATGTTTGGCAATTTTTTTTTTTGTCAGTTCAAAAATCATTTTAAGAAATAAACAAATATTTAAATTATTGACAAACTCTACATAAATTCCCAACCATGTGGACTGTACTATAATAAATTGCAGCCATTAGTGACTAAATAATTGTCCATACTGCAATTCCAGTTTTTATTTGATTAATTGTGCAGCACTACTTTCCAGTGATGAGTGTTAGCTGGCAGACATGATCCGAAAGCGCTTTTCTGCTTGGAGGCCTTGCCATGTGTTCAGTGTTTTATACCTAACACTTTCGAATCCTTTTTTAGGCCACATATTTCTCTGCAGTGCTTATATTCGTCGAAGAGTCTCCTAAGAATAACTCATAAAAGCGGTTGTTGTGCTGACAGCTCCTTTACATCCTCGCCCACTGTTCTTCCCCTGAAGACTCGGCCTGGGTTAAAGGGTGAAGTATGGGGTTGAGTTTTTGTTCTCTAGGCTTATCCTGGGTTTCCCTACTCCGGCGGAAGTCTGCTGGTTAAACGTGCCGTCTAGGGAGACTCGTGGGAATCTCGTATTGGAGCGTGGCGGTGGCTTTAAGGGGCAGTTTTTACCACTCAGGAACTTTCAGTGACTTCGTGTTTTGTGTGTCTTTTATCCTCATTTCGGGCTTGACGTCAACCCAGAGCACATGTATAAACAAAAGACAAAATGCTTTGTGTTAAATCTATTTGACCATTTCACCAGATGGCAACTGATGTTTTGTACATTTGTGTTTATTAAAGTTTCTGAAGTAAGAAGGGCAGTGATGGCTCAGACAGTTGAAGCTCTGAGTTGCTGAGGGGATCGTCGGGATTTCAAACCCCACCACTGCTGGGTCGTCACTGTTAAGTCCTTGGGCACGACCCGTACAACCACTGCATGCAGTTGCCGGTTAGTGGGAGGACAGGAAGGGCATCTGGGGTAAAATCTGTGCCGACCCCTAGGACAAAAGGGACAAAGCCTAATGTAAAAAAAAAAAAAAAATTATGTAAGTATATTGCTAAAAAATCAAGCGTAAGTTTTTTTGACACATTATGACACATTTCTAAATGGTTTAAATTGACCTTTTTGACAATAATTCATCATAAAAAGTGCAAATCTAAAACTAAAAACTAGATTTGACCCTTTGACCTCAATTACAGCTTGAGTCATTTTGGAAAAGTCTTTACAATCTTCTCATCAGTGGATTTAGGCATTTATCCCATTCTTTCTGATAGATCCTCCTAAGCTCAGACTGGATGGAGACCATCACCATCTTTAAGTCTTTTCACAGATATTCTATTTGGGTCAGGGCTTTGGCTTGGCCACTCAAGGCCGACACAAACGTGTCCTGAAAGTCCTGAAGCCACTCCAGTGTTGTTCTGGCTTTATGTTTCTGGCCATGATTAATCTCCTCATCCCTGCCACTGAGGAGCATGGCATAGCTTTATGCCTTCACCTCTATGCTGTACTGTACATAGTCAATATGAGCCGGATGCATTTTACATGAGTGGCTTGTCTGTAACCTTTCTCCTTAAGAAAAAGGAGGCCTAATTAGTTTCATGTTTTTGAAATTAGTGTCCTTCAGAGGATTTCCAAAGCTCTGTTAGATGGTCTACTGAGTATCTTGGTTTCCTTCCTGACCAAGGCCATGATTTAATTGCCAACATGTATGGGGGGCGGGGGGGGGGGGGTGTTACTTGGACTTCCTGACACATCAGAGCACCAACCTATTGCAGGACACGTGCCCCTACTCACACAGGGCATTATGGGCAATTAGGAAAATCCAATCAATTTACACCACCTGTCTTTGAACTGTGGGAGGAAACTGGAGTACCTTGAGGAAACCCATCAAGCATGGGGAGAACATGCAAACACAGACCGGAGGTGAGATTTGATCCCTCGGCCCTGCAGGTGCAGAAGTGAAGTGACAGACTCTGTGCACCCTCTTTTAATTTCAGTAATCCTAAACCTGAGATTCCAGTTTAGCTTCATTATAAATAAGAAATACTGTAGCTTTTGGCTTGTCAACTTATTATGTCAACTCCTTGTTAATAATTATATTAGGCAGAAAAAAAAGTGATGATATTCTTGGCCTGGTATGCTTTACGAGTGTTGGCTTGGTTATATCTCCGGGCTTCACGTCTGATTGTGTCACGCTGAGACTAGTTATGTAAAAGCAGAACTTATTCCATTGTACGAACAGCAGAAAATCATCTCAGGTTATTTCCTGTCAGACTCCTTTGAGCATTTGGGGGAAAAAAAATTAAACTGCTGAGGAAAACATTGATCTCGGGCAACACCGCTCTCTCAGCTCTACCTTGGACCTTTAAACTGACAGAGCTCCATGCACGTATAACCGTCAGGACGAGGCCTGTAGTTGATGATGCTCAGGCGTAATGCACTGTGGCAGCTTAGACCTGGAGGACTCTTCAGTGTGGGAACAGGTTCGCATCCATTCCCTGAAGAGAGGGACAGAGTGGAAAGTACAGTCATGCTACATACATCACCATGATTAGGTGTGAAAAATGTTCTGTATGCTTTCCGTGCATACACTCAGTGCTGTTTTATTCATAAAGAGTGCACATGCATAACACATTGCTTTAATGTTGGGAACGACTGAAACTTCTTTTTTTTTTTTTTAACAGGATTTATTGCTTATATTGTATTATTGCATTATATTGTATTGATTACTAAGAGATAATGTGCTTCCACACTTAAAAATAGTTTGGAAATATACAAATAAATGTTGATTTGTTAGATGAGGAACAGTTCAATATTTGTATATAGAATAATTATTATAATGTTTTATAATGTGTGTGGCAGTGGTCTTGAAAAACCCAACAATAAATAAAACCATTAGCATTTGGTCAAGGATTTCTATTCGGACTGATTTAAGAAACTATAAATCTAAGTGGCGTTCAAGTCAAACCGGGACTTTTGATTATGTGTTATGTGAGTAAAAACTCCCTTTATTTCTCTTTATAATCCCCTGCTACACTAATGCACTTAGTTTCACTAGTGCTTGGATACCATCAACGTAGAAAGTTTTCTCAGTATGCCAGAGCCATGATCAGACTGCCCGTGTCACTTCTGGAACACTGGCCTCCCAGGAACTCCTTTAATGGCCCAAATATGTAGCTGGGAGCGAGGTCAGGACTGTATTATGCGGCATACATTGTTTGTGTATACAATTCCTACAGACATACTGTTTGCATCTACACTGTGACACGTTATCCGTCGATTTCCAGGATCAGGCGTTCCACGCACTGAATGTTCACGAGAACAATGCAGTAGCCTGTGAGTCACCTCGGCCAGGATCGTCATTCACGATCATATCCAATGAACAACCTTCATTAAAACATTTGCACTCATCACCCTACTGTGATTGAAGTCGTCTGTAAATGTATATCGGTTTTACGACTTCATTCCTGTGAAGTCCTGGTTTGGTGTGAACAATGCAATGATTGTGCTGGGCAAGGATTTTGTATACAGTAGGTAAATGCTATACTTCAGTATGTTTTTCGAAAATTGCTAAACTTCTGGGATTTTAATAACAGAGAGTTTACACTGATTGGTGCGTAAGACAAAAAAAAACATCTATTAAGCAGCAGAAACAGCTTGTTGCTGAGGGAGATCAGAGGAGCATTGCTAGACTTCACAAGACTGACTCATGAGCACACTTTACGAAACTCCACATAGAGTCAGGCATTCAGTTAGGATGCCTTCATTGCTCCTTGACGGAAATCCTATGGGAGAAGAATATCATGGAGGTCTAGGCAGACATTTTTGTCCCGGGTTCAGACCAGAAATAAAGCCTGTCTAGAGACCAGTTTTAATATTTATTGTAGTAGAACAGTTATAGTTGGTCCAGGATTTAAGTGTTTCCTTCCGCTCAAATCCCACGGATTAAACTCGTCCTTCATGACAGATTTCTGTCATGTTGATCTTATGGAAGACATTTAAGATGTGGTTAAAGGGTGGGGCAATGTCAGTGGCTAAATAACCGCAAAGATTTTTCGAAGTTGGGCTTCTTTCACATAATTTATTTACCGCTGCATTTCATGCACATTAGCTTCAATTGGGATTTGCGGCACCAAGGCGAACGCGAGTTCAAGACTTCATGCGCGAAGTCACGGAAAGTTCAAATGTCTTCAGCTTTTGCGTGATCTCCCAGATGAAAACCCCCGCGAGCAGCAGGCGACCCTAGATGGTTCGGTTACGCTTGGTGTTTTTGTCCTTTCGGCAATGCTTTAAAAATCACAACAGGAGAGAGCAATAAAGTGACACTGACCTTTAACATGGTGTTTAAGTTAAATAAAAGCAGCTGTGTTCTTAGGTCTTCATGTGGGTGTATTATTTAGTAGTAGTGTTTTCATGTCTTTAAGTCTGATATTGGAACAATTCAGCAGCAATAAATACATAATGAGTGTAATATTTTGAGCTTAAAGTAATTTTGTTTTAGTCATGTAATGTACTGGCACCTCGTCCTATCTCATGTCCACTGTTTCCAGGATGCGATCCAGATCCAGTGAGATGCTGAGCAGGATTTAATATTATGAAAACACTGATTATTTAAGTAATTTAAATTATTGGCACCAGCAGTAGCCTTAAATATGAACACATCAGCACATATCATACCACAGTCTTATAGATACAGGATATCACTGTGTACAGTAATATGCTTTAATGCAGTTACTAATCAAAGTGATTTTAATGTTGTCAGGTAGTCAGAAATGATTGTACTGTACATTGTACCCCACAACATCACCGACTCAAGGAGGTCAAGCGATTATTTCTTTATTTATTTGCAGTACTGTGAAAAAGTCTTGAGCCCCCTCATTTCTTCATATTATATTCAATTAAAGGATGTAGATTAAATTAAAGAAATGAGAACAAATGTTTTACTGTCAAAGGCTACAAAGTGCCTAAAGATCCTATTTAAATTAGATTTTAATAGTTGGTTGTTCACGTAACAACCTCAGCAGCAACCTCATTTCCCCTCTCGTCCGTTCCACTCACTATTCAGCATCACCACTATACTAATCACCTGCCCTAATAATATACTAATCATTGATCATCTGCCCTCATCTGCACCTGTTTTTTTTAATTCTTAAATGATCCTAAAGCTGATTTGATATAAAAAAAAAAAAAGACACTGCAATTATTTTGTCAAATATTGAGATTAGGATTTAAACTGTAATATTAAATTATTAAATATACCATTTTAAATTCATGTTTATGTAGGCTAACATCAAATTAATTACAAATTATCACATTAAGAGGACGTTTGGGAATATTTATGTAGCACCTAAATTCCTCACTGTGCATGTTACTTGTAATAAACGGCATCATTTGTGATTGCACAGGGCCATATTGTGATTTTGAGTTTTATGTGATTAATTGTGCAGCACTAAATGATTTATAGGTCGCATAGGAAGTATCAAATTAATGGACTCACTGCACTACTGTGCCATTCCCAAATAGCCAAAAGAAAAAGGAAATAAAATAGGAAATAATTTCTTTAACACATCTTGGGTCCCAGGTCAAGATGCAGATTTTGTCTAAGTGACAAAACATGTAATGTACACAACATTCAATTTGCATGAACTGTCCAGCAAATTACTTTAATTAACTGTGACACTATTCGTCTGGTCTACTTTTACAAATTAACAGTAAAATCGGAAAGCTGATCACTTGGAGTTTGCTGATTTGTGCTTTGCAACAAAACACGGGCGCAGTGTCAATTATTCTTTAGACTTGCTAAGTACTGTATATGTAATATAGTGCACTCACGAGTTAAACATTTTGTATATTTGGAAATATATACATACTTACTGTATACTGATCCTGTATATTTAATCTTTGCAGTGCAGAATGCATTGTTTTTGTGTTTAAATGACTCCTGTTAAATTAGTCACGCAGTGCAGTGACAGTGACTGAGATCCATTATTTTATGGTGAAGCAAACAAAAAAAACAGCCTTTATCAGCAGTAGAGGGTGCAGATGTACCCATATGGCATGTAGTCTAAAATCAGCTGAACAATAGCACTGAGCCTCGGCTTGTAATGTACTGTAGTAAATTTTGTCACTCCTCTTGTTTGTGCGCTGCCATCTTCTGTAAAGGCCGCTCCAGGCGCCGGATCACCAGGCAGAAAACAGCTCCAAAAGAAAAGCGTTAACGTTTCACTTTTGTTTATAATGCGTAATTTTTTATGCCTTTCTTACATAACCTTTGGACAAAGAGAGTTACAAGATTGTTTAAGGCACGGTAGTGTTCTGCAGATCTCTTGGGAGTGTGCACTCTATCCTTATTTGCTTTTTATAGCTTGTGGTGGCAGTAACACACAGGCGCGCACACACAGCAGAGTGATACGGAGTGTGGCGAGAAACGTGGAGACGAGGGAAGTTTGGTGTTTGGAAACTATGAAAACAGGGGTTTTGTTTTAACTCCTTAAACACGAAGGAAATGGTGGCATGTCTACTAAACTAAACAGGCTGCCTGTTTCAAAATGTTGCCCGATACAAAAGTGTCATTACTGTCCACCCTTCCTTTATTCATTATTTTCCCTTAATAGCTTGGCAAAAAAAAAAAAAGGATTTATTCCTATTATATAACAATGCTGATATAATTTGAAGACAATTATTATACAGGGTTTCTGAAAAAGTAAGGGACAAATGTAAATCTGCTAAACAAATACAAGGGGTTGTTCAAGTCAAACCGGGACTGTAGAAAACCGATTGGCATTTACAGAAGACTTGAAATTGATGCCTGATCCTTGAAAATCAGCTTGTGAATGAGACACGTCTGACTGTGTGAACTGTACACACAATCATTCACCAGCACCACTTGCGCAGTCCTGACTTCACACCAAGCCATTTCCACATGCTTGGGCCATTAAAGGAGATCCTGGGAGGCCAGCGTTTCAGAAGTGAAGCAGGCAGTTCGATCATGTCTCCAGTGTACTCAGAAATCGTTTTACCATGTTTTGTAAATAATACATTTAAAATAGGTGTGTGTAGCGCTCGTTTCTCCCTCGTTTGTTTTTTTTCCTTCCCTGTAGAACAATGTGAAACTTGTTTTTGATTCATTTATCATTAAGTTGAATGATGAGGAACGCACATGAAACAAGTTGGTTCCTGTTATTACTTACGCTTCAACAGCGCCAAATTGTCACTTCCTCACCAGCCTTTTTCTCTTTTTTTCCATCCTTTGAAGTTTATTTCTTTTACATTATCCAGTAATAAAATGATAGTGCTAAAATAATCATCCGAATACCAGACTGCGCTTTTAAGAGGTGAAATTTCGAATGATATTTGAACAAAGACGAATAGAATAGAGGTCGAGTGTTTGGGCCTAATGAGGACGTGCTTAGTGAGGGTTTTTTTTTTCTTTGTGTTCTGTTTAACAAACTCTGTCCCCAAATAGGAAAGTCACTTGATCCAATCTGATGACAGGAGGAGTAATTGTGTTTGATAGTGTTCCATGATAGTTGGCTCTCGCCCTCAGGCTAGTTCCCACGCAGCATGCTCTGGCATCATGGCTTCAGGAGACGACTCATGGGCGTGCTTTTTGTTTTGTTCACCTTGATTTTTGTTTGTTGTTTACACTGCCTCTGTGACTGCTCATCCCATCCTGGAAATGGATCGCAAGCTTGAGCGCATCTCCTCTAAACATTCAAGTTGTGTTCCTACGTTCAGCCACATTCCCAAACGACACTGGGACCTTTTCCAGGAAGGCAGTTAAAGGACAAGTTTAATGAAAATTAAGCAATCTGACATTTACATTTTGGAAAAAGCAAACAAAAGAAACCATACTCATCATTTGAGTATGCTAAGCTTGAAAACTAATTCCCGTTCCAGTAGAGTGTCTTTGGGAACAAGCACTCATTTTCAGATTCGGTATTTGACCGTAAAATATTTATACACCAAGATGAAGTTCAGAAATGCTATAAACTAATTCAGGTTTAGTATTTTTTCCAGAAAAGTTGTATTTGTTATTTGAAGCTTATTTGCAACAGACCCAAGTCCAGACCCCTAATGCGCCTACTTGAGGTTGAAAATAATAAGAAAACTCAAGGGGAGACAAAAAAAAGTTGATATAAGCCAATATTTAAAAGAAAAACTAACAATTTTTCCGCTTGGCACGAGATAGGGAAGTTACATCCTGGTCCGTTTTTGATTAGACACTTGTTGGCACTGGACTGGTCAGATCTAGAAATCTTAAGAGTCTGTTGCTAAAGGGTGCAAACGAAAATACTTTCCTTTAAGGAAATTCTTGATTTAAGAAGACATATATAATGCGCTTACTCTATGTTTCGTATTGCAAAATGTTTGATTGTGTAAAGCTTTTGACTTTTTTCCATTTCCTGTTCCAGGGCTTTAAATCAAAAGATGGATACATTATCGTGGCTGCTGGGAATAATCAGCAGTTTGTCAAAGTGTGCAAAGTAAGGAGGATCGTTTCATCTTATTAATTCCTCCATAGTAAACATGTTCCGCTTCATTAATCTTATGTCCTAATCAAATGTATGCTGTAAATACAACTAAAAATCCACTGCATATACACTATACTTTTTTTTTCCTCTCTCTCTCTCTGCTATCCTTCCTGTCCAAATCCAGGTTTTGAACCTAAATGAGCTGGCAGAAGATCCAAAGTACAAGTCCAACACATTACGAGTCCAGCACCGCAAGGAGCTGCTGCAACTTCTGGCTGCGAGGTAAGCAGGCCTTCTCACGCATCAATTCAACCTGCTCGCCAAGCAACACTGGATCGACAGGCTCACCACAGGCATTCCAATGTCCAGATGTTACAGCTCTCTCCTTCCTCTCCGAGAGGTCACGGCCCTCATTAAAGCTGTATCTGTGTTTCCTCTTGGAGCTCGGAGTGTTAGAGCCGAGGAAGTAGGCCGATGTTCCAGACGCAGGCTTGTCACGGCTGTAAGCGTCAGCTCATTGTGTTGAATAAACTGCAGCCCGGCCACCTACAGAAGGAGCAGACCGCACACTCAGAAGGGCCGCCCAAATATTTCACTGTGTACAAATCGCTAATTCGAACAAGCACAAATAAAGTTTGACACGCAACTGTAGGAGGGATTGTGATTTTAGGAGTTTTTTTAGGTTTGGTTGGGTTAGGTTCGATTTGGTTTGGTTTGGTTTGGTATGTTCCCGTTAATGTGGTCAGATGATCAAACAGCAAGTCGTTCCAGAAAACCTAATGAAGGGAAGTCAGAGTTTGGTTCCGGAACACTTGATCAGCATTAAACAGTACTTTTATTTTATTTAAAATTATATTCTACTGTTATTTTGCCCTTTTTCCATCACATTGTTATCAATTTAATTAATCTTCATATTTAAATGTGTAACGACTCATGTCTCTTGCGTTTACTGTATGTTGTATCATATTGCATTTGACCACAGGAATGTTCAGTCAGTTTTTTTTCTATTTATTGATTTAACTGGGTGTAGGAGCAAGGGTTTATACTTAAATATAGTGGTCTAGAGTATGGCCAGGGATATAGCACAAGTATATGACAATACATACACAAGACATTTCTGTGGTATATGATATGTGTCACAGGATATAAAAACAAACCAGTCAAATTAAATTATTTAAAACCAAAAAGTAAAAAAAAAAACAGTTTATTCATTAATATAATATAATATAATATAATATAATATAATATAATATAATATAATATAAT
>JAQQZT010000033.1:30122799-30145581 GCA_030068275.1 Clarias platycephalus | reverse complement strand
AATATAATATAATATAATATAATATAATATAATATAATATAATATAATATAATATAATATAATATAATATAATATTTGTACGTTCCTTTTATTTTTATTTTCTTTAAAGTTTGTTAACTTTGGTTGAATAAACCAGTGCGAGAAATCATAGCAAAAAAAAAAAAAGCTCGGCACCCCAGTGCACGTGGCTCACGATGTTTTTGCGCTCATGAAATTATCTCGTCAAATGTAATACATGAACTCAACTAATCCAACAAGCACAACCATTTGCTAGCATTTAATCGTAGGCCGCAGGGTTCAGTGTGCTTTTTTGCATCAAATCAAAGTAGCGGTTAAGGTTGGAACAGCAACAGCAGAGATGAGATGCGTGCTTTCGACTACGACTCTTGACTTTGATAAGCCGCAGTGCGACAAACAAGCCCAGTCCCATTAGACCTGGTGAGTGCAGAGCGCCTGCAGTCATGGACCCTGACACGCACTGATTCACTGTTAAATGTGTAAAGAACCCATGTGTGATCTTTCCCTTTTTGATGTATGACAATTACATGTGATGTGTGTGTATGCTTGTGTATGTGTGTGTTTGTGTATGTGTGATTTATAATCAGTTTTAATTTATAAATAAGCAAGTGGCCTAGGATTCTATTTATTTTTAAGTATGATTTATTTATAAATACATATGAGGAGTGTTCAAGTCAGACAGGGACTTTTGATGTGCGGAATAACAGAACACAGTTATGAGAGTAAAACTACCTTTATTTCTCTATATAATCCCCTGCTACACTAATGCGTTCCCAGTGTTACACTAGTGCTTGGATACCATCAGGATAGAAAGTTTTCTCAGTGCTGCCTGCTTTGAGTCAGAAATGCCGGCCTCCCAGGAACTCCTTTAATGGCCCAAACATGTGGAAATGGCTTGGAGCGAGGTCAGGATTGTATGGGGATGTGGCAATAACTCCCAGCCGAGTTCCTGTAATGTGCCAGTGGTGTCGGTGAATGTGTATAAAGTTCCCACAGACAGATACGTCTCTTCCTCCAGATGTCCACAAGTTAGCAATTGAATTTCAAGGTTCAGGTGTTCCACTCGCTGAATTTTACATGGGCTTAGAGACCACCCTGTCTGGACACAAATTCAAATTTAAATTCAAATTTTATTTGTCACATACACCGTCATACACAGTACGATATGCAGTGAAATGCTTATACGACCGCCCGTGACCTTAAAAAATAAAAGCTTATAGATAATAAATAAATATGAATAAAAAGGAATACGATAGAAAATAAATTTAACTAGGATAAAAATAAATATATACTGTACAAATAAGGACATTCACAATATAGAAAATATAGAAGAAAAAATAGAAATTTGTAAAAATGTAGAAATTTAGTGTAAAAAAAAATTTAAGTAAAAATGACTGGGGGTGTGCAAATATGCATAAAAAGTGTCTTATTAAAGTGTCTTATTAAAGTGTCTTATTAAAGTGGCTTGTGCAATGATCCAGAAATGAAAATATAAATATGTACAGTAAGTGTTTGTGTGCATGAATGTTTCCATAGTGTCCATGAATGTCCAGTCAATTTTGGATGTTATTGTTAAGCAGTTTTATGCCTCCATTAATTAGAAATTACATCCCAGTATACTGTAAGTCCCAGTTTGACTTGAACAGTAGTAGGCTTACAATTTCTACAAATTTCTTTCTAATTTCTTACTAATTTTCTTTCTAATTTCTAAACAAATTCTGCTAAAATGTTCAATACTGTGCACTGTCTGAACTGCATATGTGCCTTCTTGTGTTGAACAAGTAAATAGATATATGAGCTATGCAAAACAAACATAGGTTATATTATGACTGCCAGTGAATCAATAAATGACATTCATTAACATCCCTAGTCTCCTGAACTAAACAATATTGGATTATTTCCCAATGATTTAAATATGACTCGGCAAATTAGTGCTTAATCCGACTCTGAATACACGGAACTTTCCACGTGTAAATATTGATTTGAATTTACAGCAAAAACAATTACTTTTTTTACAATGAAACAATGCAAATTTTTTATTCTATTGATTCCAGCTCCTCACAGCCCTCCTTCTCTCTGTCCCACTACACTCCACCCTGCTCTTCACCTACAGCACATCGTGAACATGCATGCGTCATTTAACATTACTGCTTTCTCCACTGTCTGGAAGTGGACACTAAAACATTCAACTGGTGATAATTAAAATAATGTAACTCACCGAGGTGACTGTCCTGCTTCATGTCTAATGTAAAAGCAACACATATTACTATTCAGCAAATTCCATTATACGACCAGCAGGCATGACACATTTACACAGAGCTGGGGGAAATGTATACTAAAAAAATATTTGGAAAAGGTTTCATGCTGTACCTTTAAATCTCCTGGTCATTGCAGACCCTGTTCAAAATGAGGGGTTTATTCTTAAAAATACATTACACTACATGAAGTCATTTCTGAAGAGGGGGGAAATAAGGAATTGTTCCCTGAATAAAAACAAAAGAGGAAACAATAATACTGCAGTTAGACAACAATTCAAAATATTAGGCACAATCAGTGAACATTATTGACTCAGTAAATCACTTTCGACAATGATCACAAAAGAGTTTTGAAGGAAACATGAATATAAAATGATATAAAAATTCTACAGTATACCCAAATGGAACCCATTTTCGTTTGCTACACCTTTTCCACCAAAGTGAATCATGTGCTACAGTACACTAGTTCACATCTGGTGCTTGTGCCATCATCACATTAGAGAGTCATGTTATTACATCACACTATATGTCCTTGTACTGTAGGTCTCAGCTTTCCCAGTAATGCTAGCGGCAAAGAAATGCTTTCTAGAAATCACAAAGCCAGTGGAACTGCTCGTTCCAATACCAAGTATTGGTGGCACCAACACTTTTCTTGGCTAGAACAAAGGACTATTTACGTCAAGGGCAAGTTTGTGACCGTCATCTGTAAAAAAAAAAAAAAAAAGGTTTAAATATACAATATACATACAAAAAATGCTAGTGGCAAGCACACCTACAGCAATGGTGAACTTCAACATGGCTTTGCAAGCAGTTCCACTGGCTTTGTGATTTCTAGAAAACATTTCTTTGCCGCTAGCATTGCCGGGAAAGCTGAACAAAGGCTAGAACAAAGGACCATTTGTTCCAGCCAAGAAAAGTGTTGGTGGCACCAACACTTTTCTTGGCTAGAACAAAGGACCAGTTACGTCAGGGGCAAGTTTGTGACCATCATCTTTATAAAATGGTCTAAATATACAATATGCATACAAAAAATGCTAGTGGCAAGCACACGAACATTAATGGTGACCTTCAACATGGTGTTGGTGCCACCAAGAAAGCATTTTTTTTTTCTGTGTAAGAGCCGGTACATTGGCTGTCTGAAAACAAAGAACTGGTTCGAAATTGGGCACCGGCTTTGAACTAGTGCTAGAATTACCTTGGTGGAAATGGGGAATGGGTGACATTGCAAGTATTATAGTTTTAACTTGGAAGGGGATGTATTCTTCATAGTTTAATTTGTAGACATGTGTAGACAAGTAGACATGTTTAGTGTGCAAGTACAAACAAAAAACATGAGGGAATAAAATAAAAAAAATAAAAAAAACACTGCCTGCTTTTTGTTCCTTTTTTATTTTTGTATTGGCCAAGGCTTAAACAAGCTAATTAGATTTTTCCCCTATTGTGACCTCATAGTCAAACAGTGCCCCTACCTCCAGCATGTTCTTGGCTCTGCAGGCCACAACCGTAGCTCATTTACATAGACACTGAAACAGTGCCTTTGAAGAAGGAGTGAAATAAAGAAGTTGAATGATGAACACATGCATTATCTGAGGGTTATTTCATATTGGTGTATTAACACACACATAGATGGAGCTATGAGACCTATTTTAACTTGTTAAAGAGATTTTTTTTTTTTAAAGTGGAACTGTTAAGTCCATTGTATCACAGTGAAATTATTAACAGTGCAGTGATGGGGACTTGAGTGTAAACAGTTCACAGCAGTTGAGGTTTTGTGGCTATCCAATGATGAACAAAGAAGGGTGTCAGTGTGATGTAATTCACAGTGATCTCATGATGATCTTTTGGATTATCCATGTTGGCCATCCTTAACAACAAGTGAGTGATTTTCAGCTAAAGAAATTTCCAAGCAGAAGTCAGACATCAGAATGGATTACGCACATCTGGAGGGCGGAGGAGTCAGGAGTCAAATCTGTAGAGCTTTGACATTATACATGAAGATAGGGCATTTTTGTTTTCATAGTGTTTCTTTTGTGCATTTGCTTAACTTTTTCCTCTCCTTCTGCATCCTGTATTGAAGCACAGTGTGTCCTTTCTCCCTCAGGTTCTCTGAGGAGTCCACTGCTAACTGGCTGAGACGCTTCGAAGGGACCGGAGTCCCCTGTGGCCCCATTAACACCATCCAGCAGGTGTTCTCCGACCCGCAGGTCAGCTTCATCCCCTTTATCAAGTGTCACTCTTAATCTATCCACACAATTATACAGTAAAAGCATTTCAACTCTTTTTTTTTCTTGCTAAAAAATGGATAACATTTTTTATCTATTATTTTAAATTGGGACCAGACCTGTGCTTCAGCAGATAGCGCTTCCTGCCACTTATTATTATTCTAGCAGTCAGTGAAGCAGGATTAGAGGGAGTAAGAGGGAGTCACTTCCCTTCCTTTCATCCACGTTAGTTGCTAATAGAATCAAAACAATGAAACACCATTAGACATACTGGCCTCCAGTGGGTGTAATTGGGCACCGCTGGAATGTGAACCTGTGCACATTAACTCACGCCTGGTAGTTTAATTCCGAACACAGAACACATGGTACGGAAAGTGAATTTACTGATTTCTACGAAGCCTCGTCGGGATATCGGGGCGTATGCCCGGGGCAGTGAGATAAAATAATTTTTTTTTTTAAAAACGAAGAAGAGAAGAGGCAGGAACGAGGGGGGGCTGGGAGAGTATTCGTTTTATTTTATCTTTGTTCCTGATAGACTTGATGAGAAACACTCTTCCTCTGGGACATTTTGTGTAGCGTCTTTTAGCATGTGGTTTCCTTCATTTAGCTCCACATTACCTCTGCGCAAGGACGAGCAGACAAACATGATGCTAATTCTGTAGCTGTAAAGGCAGTTCATGACACACGGCAGACTCGCAGTCCTGCATTCCAGTTTATAAAGAGTAAAGGAACAACACCATATGGCAGAAACGTGGAATAAACAAAATAACAAAAGACATGCAATTATGCGGCAGGATCCAAAGCCAAAGGCGAAGGATGCATGGATTGAACCTAGGATTAGGAAGATGAAAAGGGAAGAACACATTAATCAAATTAAGTCACGAAGAAGAAAATGGCCTGACTCTTGTTTTTCTGCAAAGTGTTCAAGTGTACAGTATTTACTGTTATATGGGAGGAAGCAGTAACCAAGATGAGTCAGTTAGAAAGGTTACTATCCAGGATGAAAGTGTAACATGATTTAATCTAGTCTCTGGAGGATGTTTATCCAAAATCAGCAAGCTGTGAAAATTCCACAGGACTCTTTATTTATGAAGTAAAGAATAAAATGTAAGCAGGTGTGCTGTTATAGGAAAGTAATCAATGACATGTTAGAGTAATTACCACTTAGTCATATCGCAGCAGTTTCCCAGTGATGACACGTTGTAAGTTTGTATTGAACCTATCTTTTTGCCGAATAGCTTTGAAGTAGGCGGCACGGTGGTGTAGTGGTCGCCTTGCACCTCTAGGGTCTGGGTTCGATTCCCGGCCAGGCTCGATTCCTGTCTCTGTGTGCATGTAGTTTGCATGTTCTCCCCGTGCTTGGTGGGTTTCCCTCCGGGTACTCCGGTTTCCTCCCACAGTCCAAAGACCTGCAGTTCCCAAATTGCCTGTAGTGAGTGAGTGTGTGCATGTGAGAGTGCCCTGCGATGGATTGGCACCCTGTCCAGGGTGAACCTGGATAGATATAGATATCTTTGAAGCATGCTAATCTCACCTGGCTTTCTTCTGTCTCTCGGCGGTATTAAGAAGGTGAAAATACACCTTGTCATTATCTTAAATTAGCTTTACATTAGACTTTTGTGAAAACTCTTGTACTGGAGTCTCCTTACATTTTGATATTATGTTATAACGAGTGCGTTAATATAAAGATGCTAATATAAAGATGCTAAATCATCACTGAACAATCAAATAGGTATGTCATGCTGGCATCTTAAACCAACCAGGCTGGAGGAAAGATCAAACTGGGCAAGTACGGAAACTCCCGGAGGCCAAGACGTAGCGATACTCTGACAACCCCGTATTAACGTCATATCACGGTACAGCGGTGTTTCTGTTTTGACTAAAGCTCTGATTACTGAAACATTGAAGATTAGAAGATAAAGAAGCATTTCTTTTAGACAAATGCCATATAACACAGTCTGTGTCAGATTAGGCGGATGTATCCCGAGAAACACCCAGGAAAATTCTGTCAGCTGCCAGTAATGACTGCATCTGGTGAAGATCTGTTAGGGTCTGATCCAAACCTGCCCTGGAGGAAATTATCCAGCGAACGTGAAGATCAAGCTGAGAGGATGGTTCAGGGTAGGAACAACACCAGTGGCAGAAAGAAAACCAGATGTAGAAAATGACCGAAAGAGGGAGGAGGCTAAGACTGTCGCAAGACACAGATAAAGATGAATCCGGAAAATAAATAAATAAATAAATAAATGCGGGCTTTGGTTGTCTTTTTCCTAAAGAGCAGTAGATTAGACTTGATTTATTGATCTACTGGGTTATCATTACGCTTTTGATATGCTCCATTATGAAATAAATTTAAAAAAAATAATAATAAAAACTCTGAGCATAAAATGTTGCCATTTTTTAGGAACCTTGTTCTGAAATAGCATGCTGGGTAACTTGACACTTTCGAAATCCCACTATAAGTCAGATCAGTTCCTGTGCTGGAGACAGCCTATAACTCAATGTGCTTCCTTCATAACTCATGTGCGTGTCCTCTCTCTGAAGCCAGCAGTGATAAAGTGTTGTCCCTGAACTTAAGTGTTATTCAAGATTTGGTTTCGTTCAGATCAGGACTTTTGGCTTGTTTGCATCCTATGTCACACGGTGCTTCAATGGGCTGTGTGCAATATGTAGAGCTTCTCAATACTACAACACACTGGTTATCATCAGTCCTTCAGTAAACGTGTGTGTGTAAAAGTTAAACCCAGCACAAGTCTTTTACAAAGTTTAAATTAAGCTGATTTTCATCATGTACAGTACATGCATGTTAAATCATGCAAATGGCTAAATATTTGTCACATACTGTATAGAATGAAATTATTTTCTTCTCATTTCACAGCTAAATTGTGTGTGATTGGAACAAAAATGTAGGCTGTGTATAAAATTGGCATTTTAAAATTGCATATTTTTTGTCGTGTGAGTCTGGATTGGGTTCGTGTAGTGGTTAGCACTGTCGCCTTGCACCTCCAGGGTCTGGGTTCGATTCCCGGCCAGGCTCGATTCCCGCCTCAGTGTGCCTGGAGTTTGCATATTCTCCCTGTGTCTGGTGGGTTTCGTCCGGGTACTCCGGTTTCCTCCCGGACCTGCAGGTTAGGCTAATTGGCGTTCCTAAATTGCCTGTAGTGAGTGTGAGTGTGTATCTGTGTGTGATGGATTGGCACCCTGTCCAGGGTATACTCCGCCTTGTCTCCCGGGATAGGTTCCAGGCCTCCCGTGATCCTGAATACAGGATAAAGAGGTATAGAGAATGAAGGAGTGAGTGAGTCTGGATTGGCACCTCGTCCAGGGTGTTCTCCACCATGAGAACAACCCCTAATTTTTTCATATTTTGCTTCCAAAGAGCCAGACTTTCTTGTTTTTTTTTTCATGTAGTCTTGGGGATTATGTCTTCTTAAGGACTTTCTGCCTCTCATTTTCAGTCCAGTCCCCGTTTCAGGAGTGTTTTTTGTTGGTTAAAAAAAAATGTCTTTAATTTAATCTCCATTATTTAATTTAATATGGAGAAATGAGGGTGGATATTAACCTTTTTTCCAAACAGGAGTTCACAGAAAAGTTCTTGATTTACGGATTTTATTCATACATTTGTTCATATTTGTCTTGAGAAATGAGGCATGATTTCAGGTATAAGCTATTAATAAAAAAATCCTCCCTTTTTAAACTCTATCACCCATGACCACAAGGGCAGATGTCCTCAGTAGGTCACCATTTTTCATTTTTATGTAATGGACTCCTCCTCCTCCTCCTCCTCCTCCTCCTCCAGAGGAAGCTGACAGAGAATCCACGAGCCATTTCTCTCCTGGGTTTTTTCTTCCAGTTGACATCAGAGGTTTCCCAGATTCTTTGTTCTTCCCAGCACTGTGTCTTGCTGGGTCATCCTTTTTCCCACTTGCCATGGGTAACAGTTTTGGTAATGTAGGATTGATCTATTCTCAGGATTATACTATGGTTTCCTCCTCTACTGACTGCTGCTCTATTCTGTTTTACAGATCTTTATTTCTATAGGTATGGGTCCATTGGATCTGGTCAAGTTTTGATGAAGGCCACTGTACCATGAAAATGCTTTGGTATCAGTGTTGTATTGAATATAAAAATATTGACTGTGAATAAAATACTTTTGTTAAATACTTTATCTTGGTTAGGCAACGCTGCAATGAGTCATTTCGAGGTGTTTTGAGTGTCACGCATACTTCAAGAGCAGAAGAACATGACAAGAGATCAAGAAGACCGTCAACAGGCTCAACCCCCGGAAATGTTGAAACCAACCTGTGCATATTGATGCCTCTTGTCCAATCAGAACTAACTGTTATATAAAGGAAAGCAATGCATCAGTTTTTCCCTTTTCTCCCATTTTCCCCTATTGTCCAGAGATTCCAAATATAAGCTAAGTTCATCGTTTTACAAATGAAATGATATTCAGTTCACATTTATACCTATTTTCTTTTTCCTGCAAACATGTGGTACTCAAAATAACAAAGGAATAACACCAAACCACAGCTTTGTGTTCACTCAGGAGAGAAATAAACTCTGGAGTTTTGAGTTTAAGATATTTCCTGGAATGAAGAAGGCTCGCTGGTTTTTGAGCTTTTGTTTTTCCTTTCTTCATCACATTAAAGCCTGTTGGGGTTCAGGATAATTCATTTATCTTGATTTCGTATCCCATTTTGACTTTCCCTTCTCATCAATTCCGCATTGCGTTTGACGAAACCCAGCGTCCTGTCTTCTTCTTCTTCTTCTTCTTCTCACAAACCGACGAACGGTTTCAGCTTCCAAACGTGTAAACATTAAAGGCGCTTCGTGAAACTTGTTCACATCCAACAATAACTTCCCTAATGCTTGGTTATTTTTGCAATTATATTCTTTTGTCTAGCTTGAAAGAATTATGGTTCCTAAAAGTTTGTGTTAAACAGCATACACAGAGTATCACTTTGCTCATGTTTCTTATCCTATAAATTATAGCAGTGAGGCTCTGTTTTGGTCTGCATTTACAGTGGAGCTGTTTTTTTCCTTCTCTCTCTCTCTCTCTCTCTCTGTCTCTCTCTCTCTCTGTCTCTCTCTTTCTCTCGCTCTTTCTCTCGCTCTTTTTCTCTCTTCTGATCATCTTGTCTTTTTAAAGCCAGCGGTTGTTTACAAATGAGCCGGTTATCGATTATCTTTGCTGCAAGCTGCACACCAGGATCCGGTCCACACAGATTATAAATATTAATATTATTAATGAGTGTTTCCAACGCATTGTTGCATCAGGTGCCAGCTACAGATGCTGGACTTGATTATAATAGCTAGAAGATGTGAAAATATTATGCATTCTCGTAAAATAAAAAGAAGAATCTGTGTACTTTAGATAATAGAAAGATGCTCTTGCTTTTAAGTGTGTGTGTGTGTGTGTGTGTCGGGGGGGATCTTTTGTTTATTTACTCTGATTAATTTGTTCATTTCACTTTCTATTAGAGTAACGATCTCAACTTTTTCCTGAATCTTGTTTTAACTCTGACCCATCTCCTGTATATAGATTATAATCTGTGAATTACTTGCTCCATTTTTCCTCTCTGTTCAACATTTGGAGAGAATTTTTTTATTCTTTTTTTCCCCCTCTGATTATTTGCCGGAATTAATAGTATTTAAAGCAATTTCGCCTGAATCTTGCTTGTTTTTACACTAGCCTAAATGCGGCATGCAGCATTCAGACACGTGAGGCACCTATTATCTATAGTCTAAATGAAAACTGAGCACAATTAGCAAACAAATAATAACACTTTGAAGGGCTGCCAAATATCTTAAAGCCTCGTTCAAGTTTGCTGCCTTACTCTTTGGCTTTGTCTCTGGCTGATGGGAGAGGAACTTTTATCCAGCTGCTCACAATAACAGATAATTATTGACCTTGGTGTCTCACAGCAGATTTTTCCAACAACATTTAGCAAGTAGAGGGATTCATCTGGGCTCTCATGGACTTTCTAATGCATCCGGATGTCCCAACAAGCAAGCATTTAAATGTGTTACAAGGACTACCAAATTCCAACAGATGCAATACATTTGTATGAAGGCTGTACTTGAAGTACTGCAGGAGTGGCCAGAACCTTCATACTTAACTGGGCAAGGTTGCTCAAATTGCACATGTTGGTAGAGTAAGTCTTCCTCTATACAAAGGTATTACTCAACATAGTCTCCATTACAAGCCATGCTTTTGCGTCATCGTTGAACCCAACTCTCAAAATCCTATTCGAAAATCCGCTTTGTCGCAGTCTGGCTTGTCTTCAGTGCTGCTTTCCACTTCTTTAAACTACAATTCATTCATCTCTACACATTGTTCTTGCCCATGGTGTCACCTCCGTAAACATTCTGTAGCAAGCAGAAGATCATCACTTGTGACAAAGGGATTTTCAAAAACGATTCGAGAGTTGGGATTAACTTTTGACGGAGACTATGTTGAGGAGTACCTTTGTATAGAAGAAGAGATACATGTGCAATTTGAACGACCAATGTTAGTTAGTTAAAAATAAACGTTTTGCCCACTTTTGGATTACTTTCAGCAGTTTATTTTACTTTATAAATGTATTAGCTTAATGTTGAGAGGAAAGTGAAACCCATAAGGACGTACGCTTCCAGTATGATGTCCATGAAGATTCTCCGCCATCCAGAGGAAGTTGTCTGGAAGACATGTCAACTGGACTACGTTTTGTTCCACTACTTATCTTTAAAGAAGCTACATGAATCAGTAATGTAACAAAACTTATTCGCACAGACAAACAAAACTTCGAACCAAGGCCATTTAATATGACCCTACGAGTTCCATATTTTGCTTGGGTGGATTCCTAATTGACTAAAGGTCTAAATTAAAGGAAGTGTCTAACATAATGATCATAAGTTTTCAAGAGGATAAATATAGTCAAGCACTGATGTCAGGCAAGAAGGCCTGGCTCACTTTCAGATCTGTCTAGATTTCTCCATAGTTGCATCCTAAAGCATATTCCCAAAATGTGAAAATGCATGCCATAATGAGAACTGTACTGACCGGGCGAACACAAAGTCACCATTTGGATTTACATACCAAAATACTTAAGATCCTTTGGCTGGATAATTGCAGCAGTGATTAATGAAATAGGTTTCAGCTGGCAACAATTTTTTTTTAGCCTTAACTGATGCAGTGTGTAGCTTCTCATTTTTTAATCAGCCATGTCGGAATCCAGTGGTTGTGAAAAAGATGGTACTGCGTCTCTCAAGAGTCAAATCAAGCAACGAAAAGAGTTGGCAACTTCATGGAAGAAATGTGGTCGGAAAAAAAAAATTGTCAATGGCGATCACCTCAACATGTATTAAAGTTGCATCGTAAAAAGCAACGGTAGAAATCCCAGCTTCTCAGTGGTGGCATAGTGGTTAGCACTGTTGGTTTGCACCTTCAAGGGTTCGGGTTCGATTCCCACTTCAGGTCTGTGTGCATGTGTGGAGTTTGCATGTTCTCCGCATGCTAGGTGGGTTTCCTCCGTGTGCTCTGGTTTCCTCCCCCAGTCCAAAGAAATGCGGATTAGGCTCTTTGGCTAGCTTAATCTAAGGCCAGGGTGTACCCCGCCTTGTGCCCCAAGTCTTCTGGGATAGGCTCCAGGCCCTTCCTCATGGCCCTGTATACAGGATAAAGTGGTATAGACGTTGATGACGACGACAATGTACTGTAATGGACCTCACAGGCATGGGTCTAAATTCCTGTATGGTCATAAGAAAGTCCATTGTTAGTAAACCTAATTGAGAGAAGGCTTCAATTAGCTCGGGAGCTTAAAGATTGGACTTTTGGAGAAATAGAGGTCATGTCTCCATCATTTTGGTGGTCATGTTCAGACTGACCCTATTCCAGAGTAATGGGCATGTCAGGGTAAGAAAGGAAGCGCATCAAGCCTGTTGTACAAGCCTCTGGAGACACTGTTATGATTAGGGGATTCTTCAGGTGCTCAGGTCTAGGCTCAGCGACCCAATGTTTGAATAAAATGAAGTCAGCTGACGACCACATTCACGTCAATGGATTTGTATTTTTTTCCCCTGATGGCAGGCATATTTTAGGATGATCAGCCTTAAATTCTGGAAGAATGGTTTTGACAGCACAACTAATTCTATTCAAACACAAATTGCCTACCACAGATTTCCGACCTTAAGCCCGTTGAAGGTTTTTGGGATATGCTGGAGAAAACATTATGGGGTGGTTTGACTCTCCCGTCATCAGTACAAGATCTCGGCCGAAAATGAATACATACAAAATGTTATGACATTGTTAAGTGTGTTGAAACAATGGTATGGCAAATGCATGCTGTAATCAAAGCTAAAGTCAATACAATGAAATATTAGAATGTGCAACTTTTTTTTTTTGGCATGCAGTGGACGATGAGGTTTCCCTACAGTAGTAATTTCTTGGCCACTGATCCAGGCCCGGATCCATTTTAGATGAACTTGAGCTCCTGTGAAAACAATGATTTTATGTTTTGTTACTTAATCAGTTGGAGTCTCTTGAAAAAAAATATTTATTATTCCAACATTCAGGACTCCAACCTCCCCTTTCCACTCCTGTCCTCGTAATTATTAAGAATGATCAAGATCAGAAAACAAGCATGGGTGTCTTTTGAAGGGGACCTTTGCTCCTGAAAGCTATGAGAGCGTTTAATGTGCCTCTAGCTCTGGATTTTCAGTTGGTGTCAGTATCAGTAGTAAAGTATTATGGGTTCGGTTGCAGAGGAAAGACAGACAGATTGATCAGACTCTGATATATGGGTTTGTGAGCGCAGGAGGTTTTACTCCGCAGTCCCACGTAAATACCTGTCTAGTGTTCAGATGACAGTTGTAATCCCTATCATATTTCTCTTCCCACAGCCAAAATAAACTCTAGTTAATCTGCTTTAAGGGCTTTATAGTGGATACTTTTCTTTAAAGATTATTCTTTGTAGTCATGGGTCTAGGCTTAAAGTGGACACTTTGGTCAATGCATTACAAAAAGAAAAGGCTGTGGAAATTCCTGGTGCGATTCAACACAATCCTTAAACAGTTGGTACTGTAGTATTGGTTACTGGTTTTGACGTCCCGGCATGCTGAATTTCTTTTCAGGCCCAACATCCTTTGGCTTTACTTCCCTTCTTTTAGAGGCTGTCACACTTCGTTAATCGTTAATCGTTAAATGCATGAAATGTAGGATTTCTTCTAATTTGGTCTTGGACAGTCTCTCTTGGATTTCCGTGCAAAAATGGTTGCGGCACTGCTGGGATTCGAAGTCACAATTACTGGAAGATAGGGCAAATGTTTTATTTTTTTGTTGTTAGCTCTGTCACCTTGCACCTCCAAGGTTGAGATTCAATCCTGCATGTTCTCCACATGCGGGTTTGGGCTAATTGGCGTTCCCAAATTATCCGTGGTGTGTGAATGATCAGGCATCAGGCTGGCAACCCAGACTCCTCAAGTACCTGCTATAGAAATGATGGATATATCTGCAGGGTTGGGAGTATCTTAGAAGATAAATATAGCTTTATATGATAAAATTCAAGAGGGAACTGAGACCGTATGCCTGTTTATAATCCACTTCCCATCCAGAGCTAACAATAATAGACAAATTAAAGAAAGAAACGTACATATTTTAGAAGGAAAGGGGTGTGTAAATAAAGAAACGGGGCGGGACAAGCCGATAAGAATTCTTTTCTGTATATGATAAAAGGATTTTTGAGGGCATGACCTTACAGCATGTGAGAGTTTGTGTTTATCCGTGAGAAATTGTCTTTTTTTTTTATTGTCAACCAGATGCTTAACCGAAATGAAAGTGTCACCATTTATGTGTTTTCTTCAAAACTATTTGATGAAGCACTACATTCATTTATGCTTGACTGCCTTTTAGATATGCCGTGATTGAACCATTATACGTTGTCATAATGTTTCTTTTATGAAATTTTTATTTGCACATGTTGGGTACAGAGTCCTTTTGTTTGAAATATCGTTATATAATTAAACATGCTTTGAGATGATAAATCACTCTTAATAGGATCTGACAGGGACTTTTTGGATGAGGTGTCTAGGGAAGAAGCTCTGAATGGAAAATCATCCCTTGTAAACATTTCAATCCATCCCACCCACCGGTCAGATTCAATTTGAATGAGAAGTCACTAAATGAAATCAGCTGGTGTTCAAGAGATATAAGGCTGAGTTTATGAGGAATCCACAAGCTCGATGCTTGATGATGTGAAGTATTCGTTATAGGTCGTATTGAACTTTTCAGTTAGTCAGTCAGTTTGAAAGGATGTAATTAAAAATTCCAGAAATGGTGATGTACTTCAGAGATATTGTGTTTATAACTGTCCAGTATATCATTAAAAGCTGGAAGGAAATGATTGAACTGTCAGTTTATGCAAAAGACATGTGGTCAGAAGAAATCAGGACTGACCATGGTCAGAGATTACTTAAACGCTTGGTGAAGCTGCATCGCAAAAGTCAATGGTAGAAGTCACAGCTATGTTTAATAATGAACGCAAGAGCATTTCCACACACAGAATTTAATGAAAACTCACAGGAATGGGATTAAACAGGCAAAACCACTTATTAGTGAGACTAATCAGAAAAAATGGTTCATTGATAGGATCATAAGATTGGTCTTTAGAAATAGAAAGATGTCAAGTGATCTGATGAGTTCAGATTGACCGTATTTCAGAGCGATGAGCACGTCAGGGTAAGAAGGAATCTGGTGTTGCTTCAGATGCTCAGGTTCAGACTCAGCAACGTTATGTGGCAATACATTAAGTCAGCTGATTACCTGCATGTACTGTACAGAATAACCAGGTTACATCATCCGTGGATTTTTTTTTTTCTTCCCTTATGGCACGGACTCAAGTTTTAAAGAGTGGGAGCATAAGGAATAATTTTCACACATAAATTGGGGGGTGTAATTAATTAAGTTAATAGTTAAACAATGATATGACGCTTCATTATTCATATATTAAGGAACATTTGTGAGCTCTATACATGAAATTGAAATAATTCTTTTAGTCTCTTATTATCATAGTGTCTTAGACTAACCCTTGAACATGAAGACAAAAAGAAAAACCTTTATAGACAAAGAATTTCACTTCCTTTATTCTAAATCCCTGGCTTATCACTGTAATGCCGTAAAGCGCTGACACTGGAGACCTCCTTCTATAAATTCTAAATAAACAGTTTATTTAAAACACCACCCTATCAATGATTGTGCACTTTCTTCTTATGTCAAAAACTACATGCAAGTACATACATGCATTATTTATAATTCTGCAAATCCCGTAATCCTGTATGTCAGCAGCCAGCAAGACAGCAAAAGTAGCAAAAATAGAAGTGAAGAGGAGAGAGAGAGAGAGAGAGAGAGAGAATGAGAATGAGCAGTTTGTAGACAAATGTTATTTGCAATTGTTTTTGACGTATTTCTGACAAGGAACAGCTGGTGTAGTCCCTGATCCTTCTGCCTCAGGGAGCTCCATTCATACTTCTGTTTTTTTCAGTTTGAACTGCTATGATGTATTCCCAGACTTTACTTCATCATTGTCTCCTTAACTCTGATAATGTAAACGTCACTAATGCGTACTAAGGGGAATAAGGGATTTTTTTCTTTTTTTTTTAAATAAATAAATAATTTGTCATTTGCCAATTCCATCCTATTAACATTTTGAACTGCTGCTCATATTATGTCAAGAAGCACTGAATTCAAAACTCCAATGGCGTAATGGATAAGGCGTCAGCCTGGGAATTGTGAGTTCTAGTCCCATCAGGTTTTTGGCCAGTGTTGGTTGGTTGGTCTTGATTAGAGTACCCCAGCATGACCAGGCAACCAGTGATGTTTCTTTACGCAAGCTCTTAATTGTATCTCCTCCAGGGGTTCTGCATCAAGGCTGATCCTTTGCTCTGACCTCAGCTTCTTAGCAATATATGAAAAAAGCCTCCGCAGTCCACACGCAACTTGGCACATGTTTTATGCCAGATGCCGTTTCTGACGCAATCCTCTTCTTTTTATCTGGGATTAGGACCGGCACTGCATCCAATGGACATTTGCTGGGAATCGTACCTAGGTCTTCAACCTGGCAGTTGAGAAGCTTACTACTGAGCTACCAATGCTAGTTTTTACTAGAATGTTGAGTATTTGTAATTATTTGTGATCGCACAGATGTCTAATGATTAATGATTCTTGTGTTGATTGACAGGGAACTGTGTATTTTTATCCCTGAGAGCACAGCCAATTACTCCTTTAGACTTTCATTCAATAGGCTGAATGTTTTTCCACTTTGAGACCATTGATGCCATTGTGGTGTTGATGGGGTTGTTTAGAACATCTTGGGTCTTGTACCTTTTTAACTGGTACGGGATGAAGGAATGCAGTTCAAGTTCAACCTAGGGCACCACATAAACACTTGCTCATACCTAGGGGCAATTTCTTGTAGCCATCTGAAAGGAACCAAAAAAACCAAGAGAAAACCAACATGAACACTGCAAGAATATGTGAAACACCACCTACTGAAGATAAGAGCTCAGGATTGACCATTAATGCTGCCCAGTCCTCTGCTTTACACTCCTGTACACTCCGGTCCTCTGTTTTTTTTAAGTCATCATTGTAATGGCCACATTGTAATGTCATGCCCACACTCAGGACTCATTTTCAATTCCTGTCAGAGCACAGGTTTGTGATTGTTTTGAAGTATTCTTCCCAAACTGTATATTGGTTACATGATTCCATATGTCACTTTTGTGTACTTTCTCCAAAGTGGTACTGTTTTGTTTGTACCAATGCTCAAGCCATGAATAACAGCACTCTTGAATCCCTGTCATGTTATTACTGTGCAGGAATACTTCCAAGCAATAGTCGCTTTCGTAGGATTTTAAAGTCTTTCAGACCATCCAGGACAGACCTGTATGGCAACAGAAGATAATTACAGTACTCCAGTTCTATGCAAGTATGATTTTAGATATCAGTGCATTCCATCTCCTCTGCTGACCATAACAAAGCATTCCCTGCCATCATGGAACTTGAAAGCACACACAACAAGTTGAATCAATCACTTTTCTCGCCATGCACTACTGAGAGCGGATACTATCCACATCTGATGTGGAAGGTACAGTACTACGGTTCGGTGGAAGTGAGCCCCAGACCTGCATTTTCAGGAAGACCAGGAATCTTTGTACTGCTCCTGGGCTTAGAAACCATGTTCAACCTTAACCAAATGGTGCCAAACTCTCAGAGCAATATGCAAGTATGTTGCTGTTAATGTATGACATTTGATTGAAAGAATTTTGCTATGTATTCTTCCATTGGCATGAAGAAAAAAATATACACTGATCAGCCAATAACATTTAAACTTTTTTGGGTTCCCCTTGTGACACATTGGGTCTGGCTTCTGCGGGGACAGTGTGGATGTGCTGTGGTGTCTGGCACCAGGCGTTAACAGCGGATTCTTTGGGTGCTGTGGGTTGGGCCACTGTGGATCGGACTTGTGTATGGTTTGTGATCAATGTTGTTCAGTTCACCTGGCGGTGGTGTTGATGTTATGGCTAATTGGTGATGTTTTTAACGTATTTTCATTCAGTGAAGCACTTACGGTTTGAGTAAAGGTTGGAAAAAGTGAAGTAATGCTAACACAAGCTAACGTATTGGTTTGGTGTTTTTAATTAATGGCCGATAGAATCTGCCAAAGTGTGTAACCTCATCTGCGAAACATTCTTTTATTTTATTTTTTATTTATTTATTTTCAATCTTGAGTCAGTTATTTCAGAACAAGGCAAAAGCAAGACTTGGCAGGAGATTTAGAATGTGCAGAAACTGAGGTCATGTCCACTGGGCATATAAAAGCCATTTTGTCTCTGGTATGTTTGTAAAACTAGAATAAATATGAGTAAGATTACAACATGACCCTAAAGCGTCAATGGATTTCACAAATGCCACTGCGGCTGTAAACACGTGATTGAAAATTGGCCCATTCCAGCACCATTAACTTCTAATGACCCTTCTTTCCAGAGCTGTGTTCCTTCTTCTCCAAAGGAAACACCTGATTGTCTGAGACGAGTTGAAAGCAGCAGTTGATATATAGCATATAGCGCTACGATATGGAATTATTTATTCATACCTCCTTGTGTAAGGACATTTATATATCTGAACGTTCCCTAGGCGTTTCCAGTGTCCCAAGAAGGGAAAGTAGAGTGGAGGAAATGGTGAAACCATGCTATGAATGTAGACTTTGTGTGTCTTCATGGTGCCATAAATGTCAGTGCATGTCCAGCATGTGCTCACCCTACACTTGACTCTCTGCTTCCAAGACCTGTGGCCTTTTTCTTGCTAACAGTTTTTGGAGTTCTTGTCTAGTCTGCTTTGCATCCTTTAGCCTTTGGTTCACCTTCCAACCCCACCCTTACTGGATAGTTGAGAACACTGTTTTAATGATTCTGGGCGCTGGTGCTGACTAGCACAACTGTGCACGCCTGCTTCATGATGAGGTACAGGTGGAGTCCCTCGACAGCCAGTCCTCCTCCATTTTTTTCTCTCCTTCTTCTCCAATGGCTCTAATGACTTCTGGCACCTTCTCACCCTGAAAGCCCTCCCACTTCTCCTGTTGCTCGTTCGAAAATGTTCACATTAAATTTTGATGTGTGTGAAGAGAATCTTTGGAATGGAAAAGTAGGAAGAACTGGGTTCTTCCCCAGAAGGGGTTTTCTGATCTTCTGAAATTTCTTTCCTCGAAACCATTCTGTGAGGCAGCAACGCTTCTTAATTGGATGCAAAGGGGAATGCATGGACACATTTAGGTTTATCGTTACATTTATTAATCCAGCAAACTTTTATCCAAATGTCTTACAAGTGCAGTGAAATATGATGCGAATCCCATGCTGTTAAATTTCGAGCAACTAGCCAGAAACAAGTGTAAGACAGGGGTAAACTAATCATAAATTTACTAGCCAGACCATTAGGAAAGTGGAAACCTAGTGTTTGCCCAGGCCTATAATTTTGTGGCCCAGAAACCTGCGAGGGCTAAAATAAAAAGGTGGTTGACATAATATAATAAATTACAGCATGCTAGTTTGCCAGTTAAGTGCATTAATCCAGACACACATTGAGTATATATGACAACTCTCTTGTTGTTTTTTTTCTTAATATTATTTTTGAAAGTTTTTTCAAGCTAGTTTTTCACAATTGAGGAATAAAAAAAAGTCATTGGACATTTATAGACATTTATGGACATTTATAGACATTTACTGTACGGACATTTAATATTTATTTATTTATTTATTTATATATTCATTGAGAATAAGTAGAAACTCTCTCTCTATTTATCTTGCCACTCTTAGTTTTGGGTTGTTCGTTGTTCATTATGGATCAAAATATGCAAATAATATTTTATTATATCATTCATTTTCTATACCACTTTATCCTATATTCAGGGTCGCGGGGGACCTGGAGCCTATCCCAGGAGACTTCGGGCACGAGGCAGGGTACACCCTGGACAGGGTTATTTTATTATAATATTGCATAAAAAAATGCAAATGTTGTCAATATTCTGTATTAGCTTTTCCATATTCAGAAGTAGCCTACTTTGTCTAAGTAGCGTTTTTTAACGTTTGTTAAAAAAAGTGAATGTTAGTGGATTTAGATATCTCGGGAATGCCACGACATAGAACTGCCTTTAAAACATATCTTAATCCATTATCGTTTAGGGATTCTAATATGAGCGGTGTTCAAGTCAAACTGGGACTTTTGATTGTGGTACTTTCAAAAGGAACACAGCTATAAGAGTAAAAACTCCCTTTAATCCCCTGCTACACTAATGCACTTGTCCCAGTGTTTCACTAGTGCTTGGGCACCATCAAAGTAGAAGGTTTTCTCAGTACGCCGGAGACATGACTGGACTGCCTGCTTCATGTCTGAAATGCAGGTCTCCCAGGAACTCTATTAATAGCCCATACATGTGGAAATCATGTGTAGAGAGGTCAGGCCTGTACGAAGGACTTTGCTATAACTCCCAGCCGAGTTCCTGTAATGTGCAAGTGGTGTTGGTGGGCAGTACATGGTTCGTCCTGCATAAACATAAAGCCTCTGGTGATCAAACAAGGCTATTTTTCTCCATTAAAAGAAAGTATTATGTAACTTTTTATAACTGCATTCTATTATTCTGCACAATCAAAAGTCCCAGTTTGACTTGAACGTGCCTGGTTGTAGGTCTAAGCACTGTCTTCTAGGGCAATGAGCGATAACTCAGCATACGTATTAATGTCTTCTGTTTCAGGCAGAAAATCCTAAATGAAAACTCAGAAAATGAGATGCTGTGATGTAACCAGAGATGGAACATCTCAATTCCTCTGAAGAGTTTCAGACACAAGCGCATCTGCAGTCAATAAAATGCCACTAAAGCAATGCCGGCCTGTGAGTGATTACAATATTTATTCTCAGGTTTAAATATAGCATAAGGACATGGTTGTGCAAGCTTAATGACCCCCAGGCAGAATCTTATAAACCCTAAAAATCCCAGCCTCCACCACCAGGAAGGAATAAGGTCCCTCACGTTGACTTGAGTGTATGTGGTGTTTTTCATTCTTGTTCTTATTTATTAATACAATAAAAGCAGACAATATAGGGATTTGTAGCCATGTCCACTTCTGTGCAGATTAAAATATTTTTTTAGCACACGAAAGATCCACGTTTCCAGCTTCAAGACTTTCAATTTAAACATTTGTGTGTGAATAAACATCGCAGCAGATGATGTTCGCCCTGACGTCTGATCTGCTTGCCTATCCGACTATCATCTGATCTGCTTAATCTAGATCTTATACTCGTCTCGGCGTATCACGCTAATCGAAATCGATTCGGACACGATGCTGATATTGTCCTATAATGACTCACGAACATCAACACTGTTTGTTCATGAGCGTTGTCTTTGAAGGCGCTTCAGTTTGATGAAGCCCCATCAGTTTTATTTCTCATGACCAATTCAAAGGGCGCCTGGGAAACATTTGTATCCTTTAAGAAACATCTGTTCAAGCCTCCCTCTTTTCATCCCTTTTTTTTTTCTAATTTAAAATCACTATTTAGACAGCATTTTGTGAGAATGTTGAAGGAAAAATTATTCGATGCTTGATGTGGTACTATGTCTCTCCTGTTCTCACGTTCTCACCGTGTTGTGCATGCACAGTTTAGATTACCACACTCGGTTATTCTTAAGAGTCGAGGAACAAACTACACATTTCATTTGCATATACTACATTATTTACCATTGATTTAGCGAAGCAGATGGTGAAGTAATATGAATGATAACATTTTTCATACATGCACAGTTTTTACAATCTGGAATTCTTGTACAATGTGGGCATTTTCACAAAACGTGCCTCTTTTCTTCTTCTGAAAATCATGATGACAGATGGTAGGAGATGATACGATTCTGGCTCATAACAACATATTTATAAGCAAACCAGTTGTACTGGCTCAATCCTAACATGTGTTTTCCAGATTTATGTCGCAATAAGCCATCAGCTGTGTCAGACATGGGTACCACACTAGTTGTCAAGTTTTATTCTCCACTAATAAATGATTCAGACTTTGAATGATGTATAATGGTCAATATTGCAAATGGTGAGGGTTTTGCTCTAGTGCACGTTTATGTCTAGGGTTGATTAAAACCATTAAAGTGGTTTCTGAAAAACAAAACAGTTCTGAAATCTCATTTAAGCCAATCAGACTTTTTCTTTTCTTTAAAAAAACAGTAGGCTTTAAAATCGTCTTAAAACAATCACTTTAAAAATTACAGCAACAAATGCATACGTAGCTAAAACGCGACTTAGACAAAGCTAAGCTGTTCGTTTGTTACAGGATCACATTTTTTTTTCTCTTTTATAGTCATTTTTCTTTTCTTTTCCTTTTTTTTTCCCACCCCAATACTGAACCTGGCTATCAGATCTGTGTTATCTCTATTTAAAGATATCAGTGGTTCTTAAAATTCAATTATGCTTATTAAATTACCTCTAAAGGTATACTTTATTCTGGTTTCCAAGTGCATGAAGCATGTTAAAGCTACAAAATATTTGCCCTTTGTTGCACCACGCACTGTAGTGGTTAGCACGGTGGCCTCGCACCTCACGGGTCGAGGGTTCCACTCCAACCTCGGAGCTGTGTGCATGGAGTTTGCATGGTCTCCCCGAGTTTAGTTGGTTTCCTGCGGGTACGTACGTTTCCTGCCATGCTCCAAAGACCTGCAGATTAGGATAGGGGAAGTTCCCAAATTGCTCGTAGTGTGTGAATG
>JAQQZT010000033.1:30102246-30116042 GCA_030068275.1 Clarias platycephalus | reverse complement strand
CGACCCCATACGCGGCAGACTATGATGCACTGGGTGTTCTGATGCCTTTCTGTTATGGCCGGCAGTTATTTTTGTCAAGCAATTTGCGCTGGTCTTTAATCCCATGGACATACGTGAGCCTTGGGTGACCCTGGTCCTGTCATTAGTTTGTGGTATATAATTGATAATCAATGTTATTCACATCACCTGGCGGTGGTGTTAATGTTATACCTGATTGGTGTATATTTTACTCTCACCCACTCATCGTCTATACCACTTCATCTTGTATTCAGGGTTGCAGGGGGGCCTGGAGCCTATCCCAGGAGACTTAGAGCACGAGGCGGGGTACACCCTGGACAGGATGCCAATCCATCGCAGGGCACACATCCTGTATATACACAATTGGGCATTACGGGCAATTTGGGAACGCAAATTATCCTAATCTGCGTGTCTTTGGCCTGTGGGAGGAAACTGGAGAACGCGGAGGAAACCCACCAAGCACGGGGAGGACATGCAAACTCCATGTACACAAAGATGGGAATCGAGCCCAGATCCAGGAGATGCAAGGCGACAGTGCTAACCACTACACCACCCTGTATATTTTACATGGAATCTAATTTATCCTTTTCTTCTGTATTTCTGTTTTTGTTGCACTGAGCAGGTTGAAGTAAAGTCCTAACTTAGAAATAGATTAAAAATGCTGTTTTTTTGTTGTTGTTGTTTTTTTTTTTTTTTTTAATAATTCATGATTTGAGTTTAGGATAGCATAAGTTAAAGCATAAACCGAAAGACACTTCTGTGTGGGTCATTCCACAAGGACAGGGACAACGAATAAAGTCCCTCCACCCACCATCGCAGTCCTTCTGTACTCTGCTGCCAGTTACATTCCAATTTTGTTCCACGACTGTCTCGCTCGGCGTTTCCCTCCTTCCCATCGAACTCTCCCTCTTTTCCAGACTCCCTATCTTTCCTTCGCCAAGCATATGGCTGAATAGAAGCCCACCTGTGTAAACACCAGGTAGATCCTGTCTCTGCTATGGGCTTTTGGACACTGTTGCTCGTTTTTATTTTCTTGGGCACGTTTAGTTGAGGAAGTTCAGCTTGACGAAGGGGTTTCCCTCCCCTTCCTCTGAGCAATGTGTTCGTTTTTCGTTTCCTCTTCCTTTCGTCTAATTCGCTCGCTGTAAGCACTATTATTTCTCATTACTCAGAAGATGCATTATGTAAGCGGACTTATTTATTAAACATTAAATAAAGGTTTCTTGATCTACTTTTTTTTTTTTTTTTTTTTTCAGTTCAAGAAAGATCTCCTCTAGCTCATTATTCTTTTCAGTCGTCTTTGACGTAGACAGACTGCGCAGCTCTCGAGTCAGGTGTGCCAGACCAAACAAAATATTAAGGTGAGAATAAGGACTGCAGCACTGGGATAAAGAGATCAGTGGTCTAAAGAGATTTCTCCCTTCTATAATCCATCTCATTTCACTCAGTGTTTTAGCGAGTAAGCTCCACGCTGAATTGCTGCGAGCCCCCTGAGGGGTGCATATGTTAAGCCTTTCATCATGAATGATGTTAATAAATTATGTCCTCCTCTTTTGCTTCCACCAGCATTGACTGACGGTTGATACGAGACCTAGACCAGCTTTAATATCTCCTGTTGCACAGTGGGGATTCTTTTTAAAGTCAATTTGTCATGCTCTGTGTAGAAGGAAATCCATGCATCATTGGCTTGAGTGTCAAACTTCACTCTGCATATAATGGCGCTGGTCCATCTAACCACCTGTTTGCGTAATGTATCAAGTAGGAGATGATGGATTTTGCACAGCCTCATATAACCCACGATGAAAAGTATAGCCTGTTCCATCTTTCTTATAGAGCAGATTTCTCTCCATCATGGGTCTTTACATGTAAAAAGAGCAGAAACGGTGACAGACAATGTTTTGGCAGCTGTTAGTAAATGAAAACTCTGCATTTCCTTCCCATTGCAGATTATTCTAATAAGCCATATGGACCCTTTCCCTAATGAGAAGGCTGTTTTCCTATGTATAATAATAAAAAACTCCTTTATAATGTGTTTTAAAAAGTTCTAACATTTAGAGAAGCAAATTATAGGATTATGAGCAAAAACGTCATAATATAAACGAATATCAAATCATAAAAAGTCAAAGAATGGTGCATATTAGGGCAACAAAAAATAAATACTTAACAAAGAAATTCTTAATCTTTGTGTGAATCTGTTTCGGATTATTGGGACGGCGATGAATGATGGATGGACGCTATTTGTCGATTAAATCTTTCAAAGCTCAATCGACAAATGGAGATCAGTATCCATCGCTTTTCTTTTATCCGCAACTGTTTATGGGAATTTGCCCAAACCTTCATAGAACTCTTATGAGGAAGCATAGACGCGCATTAGCTATTTAATTTTCTATTTTAAAATATATCAAACCTGTCCGTGTAATGTCTCAAGTAGAAGATGATGCATTTGCACAGCCTCATGTAACCCATAATGAAAAGTATCTATCTTTCTTACAGAGCAGATTTCTTTACATCATGTATCTTTACATACGGACAGAGCAGAAACGATGACAGACAATGTTTTGGCAGCTGTTAGTAAATGAAAACTTTGCATTTCCTTCCCATTGCCTATTATTCTAATAAACCATATGGACCAAGAATCCCAGAAGTAGTTAATCAGATCTCTTTGTTTAAAAACCTAAGTTCTTTCTTGCAGGCCGAAGCAAGTAAACCCATTCCGATCGCAGGAGAAGGTCAGAATTAGACACCCACGTGGGTTGTCTGAGGTCACGTCACAAAGTCCCTAAGTGAGTAACACCATGGCTGCCTTTGAAATGGAAACCACTAGGAATCTAACTAGCGGATAGGAAGTTTAAACCACAAGTTCAATCGCAGGTTGGGAAACTAATATACATCAGAACAGCACAAACCTGCAGGCTATCGTTCTGACCTAATGGGAAGTCTCGCTTGCTTGTTGTGGAAAAACAGATATGTTAATCTACAACTCTAAATTGTCCCTCAGTTTATGCACCAGATCTCCTATATTTTCTAAACAGCAGAGACCCGATGACCTTCTTTTGGATCTCGCGTCCAAGACAAATCTCTCTATAAATAATAATCTTAATCATACATTCCTGGCGTAATAAAGGAAGTCCTGTATTACATTCTGTTCATACAACACGTTATATTGTGGCTGTAGATGGAGCCTTTTTTTCTATTTGAGTTATGGTTTCTAAAATCAGACAAAGTCTTTATGACCTTGATAATCCTTTTTGTTTTTGTGCTATGCCAGGAAGACAAAGTGTATATACTTTGATTTATGTGAAAATGCCTCAGTGTTTTATCGAGATCCGATTACATCGAGATTAAATGAGATCTACTGTAGAGATCGGCCAATGTTTACAGATTAAGATTTATAACAGCGTTAGACAGAATGTTGTGTAAAGATTTGAAAGAGAGTGAGGTTATTTAAATCAGCTAAACAGCCACGGATGAGCTTTGATGAAAAGCAGAAGAGTACAGAATAGATCGAAATTATTAGAAGAAGTTGATGTATTGTATCTAAGTAATTTCTCTATCTGAGTAAACATGGAGATGCTCCCAGGACTATTTCTGTGAAACATATTCTATATGGATATATAAAGGAAACGGAATATGTTTCATTATCTGCTAAAGTCCAAGTCACAAAACGCATCATTTGTATCGCTTTATACTAGAGATGGGAATCACCAGGGATCTGCTAATTCAACATCATTAGCGATGTAATCACGATACCTAGGTGCCGATTCGATTTGTATCGTGATTTTGTTCATATCTTGTTTTTATAAATATCCCATTTTATAATTTTTTTTATTTGGTTACAATTCCAAACAATCTTATTTGGAGAAAAATAATTATTTCATACCACACAGCTTGCTGTGCTGGCACCGTTGTCCCATGTGTGAATAATTTTGAGCTCGTTACCTGTAGGATTATAGAGGAACTGCAACATTTTACCACCTCGAATCCAAACATATTGTATATAAAATAAAATAAAAAAATTTACAGTCGTAGGTGTGAACTTTAATTAGAAATAGATTTGCACTAGCTGCATCTAATATTCTTTTCTTTTTTTTATGTTATTCTGAGAATATGGCAATTGTTTAAACGAAAGGTGAGGGTCGGGCAGACGACACATGTCTTCCTCTCACATCTGGTTATTAGTATTATACATTTGAATCAACTATGTAAGAAACTGTTTATAGCAGAACCTCACAAGCCACAAGTTTCTTTATATTATGAAATAATTCTTGAAATGTTACGATTTGCTTTAAAAATAAAGAAATTCTACAATTTGCTTTTTTTTTTCTAAAATATCACATTTTATGGATGAATTAAAACAAATTTTCAAAATCACTTTTCCTTCCAATCAACAGACCCTTGGATTTGGACGCAGCATGTAGTGATAGGAATAACATGCGCGATGTCCATGCTCGTGTACAGTACATCACTACAGTGAGAAGCACCTGGCACAGTAAGGTCTAGTACACTGTGAACAGATGCATTCATGTCATCTTGTATTCATACGGTTGCAATTAGGTGCAACAGGAGCTTAAGTGGGCCATCTGCAAGAAATATAATAAGCCTGTTGTCAGCAAGCATTTGGTTCAAATTCCAGCTTGGATTACAGTGTAATCACGGTTGTAAACTATTGGACGTGTGATTCATTTGTGTTCATTAGGGTGACATTTTTGAAGTAAAAAAAAAAAAAAAAAAATCTTTGGATTTATGGAAAAGAAAAACAGCATTTTCACTGTTAACACGATTCGACTATTTTATCCGAACATGCATTTGTCATCTCATAGATTTCCGGCTTCTGAAGTGTTTCATCCACTTTGTCGTGTACATTTAACACTCCTATAGAAATAGAGTAGAAATACATTCGGAACACGACCAATTTAAAAGTTCACAAGGTTTCGGGGGGGGGAAACGTTTTTCGGTCTAATTAGTTGCTCATTCTGCTTGTCTCGCATTTTATGTTTAGCTCGCAATAATTATCCCGTACTTTGAACAGAGATCTGGAAACACTGCTCTCCTTTGCTACTTCGACTGAATGAATAAAAGCTGTGTGTAATATGCGTGATCTGGACCGTGAGCAAGCGCATCTGTGTTGCATTAGACTTTCATTACTATAACTCATACTTTTAGATCTGCTCTTAAAAACACTCGAGCATGGCACTAAAATCAGTGCTTGACCCTTAATATTGTCTTCATTGTAACATGTTTTATGGGTTGATGTTGTAAATATATATATATATTTATGTACTGTGTATGTGACTAGCAGCTACTGACATGGTGAGGATTTATTTATGTATTTATTTTTTATTATTATTTTTTTTTCATGCTATACATTACAGCACCTATTTTTCAATTGCATATGGTAAACTTGTAGACGCTTGTGTGTGTGTTAGGATGTCTTCAATAGATGCACCATCTGTTCGTTCTGGACACGATGATGGATGATGCATGATGGATGTTAATGATAAAGAAATTACAGTATATCACATTTCATTGTATTCCCACTAAACATTCCTTTTATTCCCCCCCGAAGAGGGAGTTGACATTTCTCGCAAGTCGTGTTAGCTCAGATTTCAAAAGGCGTAATCATGTCCGAGGTTAGCGCAGTTAAATATTGTCTGTTTTTGGATGGAGACTAATCACTTCTGATTAATCATGAGTTATTAGCCATTGTTTGGTTAGGTGCGCGAGGAAATAGATCGAGAATAAAAAGAAAGAAGAAAAAAAAAAGGAAATAGACTCATAGAATTTGAATTGGTGTGTGTTAGCATTTTTTTTTCTTTCTTTCTTTCTTTCTTTCTTTCCCGCATTTCCATTTGTTGTCAATTGGTCAATTGGGACTCATTTTCATCGCATTGTGCACGCAGACCTCGAGCCCAGTCAAATTAGAAGCTGTGCGTTTTGTGCTTACTGCTCCAGACTTTCCACACCACATCCTTCATATTAAAACTCATACGTTTTGATGTGAAGTTTGTTTTTTAGGCCCTGTTCGCTTATGAGTCACACTGTCGTCTGGCTTTCATTATCCGGTCACACTTACAGTATTTTCCAACTTTGGATGCACGTGTACCCTCGAGTTGCCACTGCACATGTTGACATCCGTGGCACGTGTTGGCTTTCTGTCTGACAGCTGCCTCGTAAACATTCCATACTGCCGTCTTGAATAAAGAGTTGGGTTAGGTTTATGTATAGATCATGATGTGCTCCGTATCTAATTGATTAATTGCACAACCAGAGCCATCATGATTATCACTGCATCATCCATGGATGCGTGCTGACATACGGCTCAAGCATATAGTATATGTGTGTTTTAATGGCAGCTACGTTGTCTGGTGCTTCATGCACTATCAAGAACGTAAAGATGATACTTAATAAAGTGCGCATGCACCAAAAATACTGTAGGATATGTATGTACAGTAGTTTAAATTAAAGCCATCGATCAATGTGTAGGAGGTCTTATTAATTTCCCCCGACCTTCCTGCATCCACCTACGCAGCCGCGGAGCTTGCCAGCTACTGTGAATTGGTACAGGGAGGGGAACAGGCATGAGGAAGGATCTCGATGGGAGGATGGAAGAAGGCCTCAGAGGAAGCTATTAAAGAGCGCAAGAAACACAAATAAACATGGCTTTTACTGCACGCAGACGCTGAGGCCCAAAGTCTGGTTTTTCAAGCTGTACGGCAAGACACATGTGGCCATGCTGTTGATGAACCAGTCCCTCGCTGGCACTCGGGGGGGGGTTTATTGCTCTCCAGAACAAGAGGTTAACACACACAATCACAGGCTCCAGGCTGCACTTTTGCTATCTGCATGCCTAACTAATAATTTTATTCAAACTGGCTTTGAAGTCCTGATAATTCCACTTAATTATCGAATTGTGTTTACAAGAAAGTCAGGTACTGATGTTCAGTTCGATTAGCGGGATTGTTTCCTTGCTCGCCTTCATTGTAGTGCACTTCTATCAAGGCTTGTGTGGTTGCTACTTGTATAGCATGAGCAGGAGGACAAGTTTATATTGGTGTCGTGAAATTGCTTTCATACAACAGGATTCATGTGTAAGAAACAAAAAGCCTTCCAGTTTGGATAGATGTAAGATAAGTGCTCTTGGTACGTTGCAAAACCAATCGGATCAATCTGAACTACCTGTTTATCCTTTTTCGGGTCACCATGGATGACCTGAAACCTATCCCAGAAACGTATCTTCCAATTTATATACCAAATACCATTTTTGCTTTATCCTCTCATAGTCTTTCTATTTTTCCCTCCTTAACCTTCGTCTTTCCTTTTTCCCCTTCCTCTCAAATAAAAGACGAGATTTCACAAACACAACTCACTTGCCTTTAAAATGATGTGCTCTTCAGGCAATCTCCTCTGACCTAATACATATAAAGAGATATCCATCTCTAGTCAACCTGACCCAATCATTTATAAACGTAGACACATCACTTTCCCAGTCAACTCTTAATACATTCTCCAGTGTCTGTGATAAGAAATCAAATGGGACAGTCCTTCAAAAACCAGTCCATACTCCAGTATACGCATATATGGACTTGGCCGTTGGATGTGCAGTCCACCATTCATCTTCAATGCGCTTGTGGCAGTTGCATGAATAATTCCATTATTTAATCAATGTCCACATTTTTTCACTCTGCGAAATGTCTTCCTTTCTAATAATGAGTGATTACCTCATGACACTGATTAAAAACACGGGAAAGATTTATTGCTGGAATCCAGGTCAGTCATCCCAACCTATCATTGCTAACAAATGTACAGTTCTGGAACACCATGACCTTGTCTAACTTTTCAAACCTCGCCTTGGTGTTGTTTATAAGCACACATACTCAGAAGTGTTTTAAGTGTTGTAGCATATGCTTTATAAAGTCTTGCTGAAAGCCTGCGAGGTTTGGAGTGTCTGTCAAACGTTCTCACAGAGTGAATTTGTGGCTTGCTACCTCCCCACCCAGGAGCTTTGGAAGCCTCTCAATATTTTTTTTTCCCGGTAGGACACAAATATTCAGTAGATCTTTCACGAGCATGTCTCTTGTTGCAAAAACAAATTGTTATGTCAAACTTTGCTTGTTTACTGTCTGGGTTGGTCCACTCTTTATTTCTGCTTCTCAGGCAGTCTTTTTCCAAGTTGGGGGGGAAAAGATTTGCCATATACTGTAGGTGAAATGGGGGGAAAACTCACAATCATTGTTTACATTATTTACAGGGAAAAAGAAAAAAAAATGCATTGGGCAATTCTTCAGGAATGTCTGGCCTGAAGCCCAATGAACTGATCAAGCTTAATTATCGTGGTAGACCAATGCATCATGTGGCAGGCTTGTAAATCAGTTCCATACAGGTGCTTATAGATTATATGCCTGTATCAAGTTATTATTATTTGTTACGCTGTATGGGATGATTTTTGTAAGAAATTGTGTAACATGTTTTATTCTGTTCATAATTTTAAAATAAGGGTCCACCGTGCTCTGCTTACGCCATTAATCAAAAAACGTTCTTCAATGTGATCTTGAGACAATGAGGACATTCATGTACATACTTTTTAGACATTCTGTTTGGTTTTCCACAAAACTCTATTTGTAGCCATCATTAGAGTTTTTATGTATTTTGATTAGCGCTGTCAATATTAATGCGTTAATGCATGTGATTAATCTAGAAGTTTTAATGCCTTACTAAATTAATCATCCAAGTCTTACCGTAATCGTAGCGCAGTTACCCGGCTGTGTGAGATAACGGTGCGTTTATCACGAATAATATGATGACTGAGAAAATACCACCAGGTGTGCTGAACTGCAAGTTTCACTATAAAAAGCTTCAAGGGTCCCATTCAAGAGATTTTCATTAAACATTAGTTAGATGTTAATTTTTGAGATATTTGAGATATAACTACATAATCTGTTTCCTCTAACCAGTTCGTCATGCTTGTCTTTATTCCTTCAACGTTGCACGTTTATAATACAAACGAATCTGGGTAAATTAAAATTTACCATGACCATGACTCTGATTAACTAGATTAAATTATTTCAGTGATTGACAGCAATCATTTTGACACAAAGTTGATTTATATCCGAATGATGAGAAGAGAAGATTACGGTGAAGGAAAGGAAGGGCTGATGATACAAAGCATACCATATCATCTGTCAATGGTGGAGGCAGCTTTATGGCATGGACATGCAGGCTGCTAATAGAACTGCATTACAGTTTATTAACGATGTGACTGCTGATAGAAGTGACAGGATAAATTGTTCAAGGCTGTACTATCTGCATAAGACAGTGCTTCACAGTCAAGGTCAACTAAAGAGCCAAAAGATACCGGAAAAGCAAACGAAGGCAAAGAAATGTCATCCCAGTGGAGCATGCGTTTCACTTATTGAGGACAAAACTGAAGGCAGAAAGATCCACAAACTAGTAGCAAATGATGGTGGCTGCAGTAAGTAAAGGCCTGGCGAAGTATCTCGAGGAAGGAAACTCAGCTTTTGGTCACGTCATTGGAGCCTAGATTTTGGTTAGTCATTGACTGCATAGGATTTGGATCCAAATATTAATAGTAGTTTTTTCTGTTTATAATTATCAGTTTGTTCAATTACTTTTGAGCCTGTCAAAATGGAAGGGTTCTGCTAAATGTTGGTTGTTTAACTTATTAAATTAAATTGTTCAATTTCAAAAACATTTTTATGGTGTACCGAATTACCCAAAATTGTGTCAAGGTCCAAATACTTATGGACCTGACTATTCATGTCTTGTTACATACAGTAACTGGCTTTAGTGCTGCTATAGAGCTATACAGTATGTGCACATCAGTTTAATCGTTTGTGATGGGCTAAATGCAGTAATGGAAGCGGAAATTCAGGAAAGAGAAACTGTCAATTTCTTAAACAAAATGGATTAAAATTAAGCTTACTATCATTTTATATCTAATGATACAAAATAATGCTGTTGTGATTGTAGTAATTTATCAGTTGTAAGGGTCTTCTACTGTAACTGTATACTGTAGGTTATTGCTTTCCATTTGATATTTTAATAATCAGTTGTATTAGCACTAGACATGAATAGGAAAAGCAAGGACAACTGCATAGCCATAGTCCTTATCTTCTCCTGATAAAGTATTGAATGTAGCATGCTGTATTGGCAACATTTGCAAAATTCAACTTTGCAAAAAAAAAAAAAAAAACATGTTGGCTTTGAGCTATGTTCTTGCATAATACTTACTGTAAAGAGTTTCCACAGGGCTGGGATAGCTCAGTGGTTATGGCGTTGGACTACTTGTCAGAAGGTCCTAGGTTCAAACCCCAAAACCACTAAGTTGCCACTGTTGAGCCCCTGAGCAAGGCTTTTAATCCTCAAATGCTCAGATGTATAATGAGGAAATGTAAGTTGCTCTGGATAAGGGTTTCAGCCAAATGCTGTATATTCTCTTGACGTGTTAAGCCTACATGACAGTTGCCAGTGTTTCTACAAACTGATATACTGTACAGTAATAGTCTGCCATGGATGACCATTAGGTTGGCTCGAGAATCCTCCTATGGCTCTGAATGTTAAACCTTCTTGCCCATTGGGTATGTATAAATAAAATAGTAACAATCTGGAAACAGGATCTGATTGGCCGAGCCTCCCAGGCTAATGATTTTCCACCTATGATAAGAATAACCTTAAGATCTAAAATGCTATGGTGCACCGGCCTAGAGGAAAGAAAAAAAAAACTGGTAAAAACTGTCTAATGACAGAATGAAGGTTTCTATTTAAATACTGTGAAACTGACTGTACTTAACAGTTTCCTGTTCTTTCTTTTTAAAGTGACGTGTATGTATTTCTCACCTCGAAGTAATGTTTTTATAAAAAGCCAATTTCACAGGGTCAGCGTAACTTGTACAGACGCGAGAGCTTTTTGAGGGTTTGTGGAAGCGGTACAGAATGGAACTCGTCACAAGCCCTGACGTGGAAAAAAAAAAAAACTGTCGTCATTAGTGTCATTTTGACCCTTTTACGCTTAGAATCACAATAAGACCGAATTACTTTTTAACAAGTGTATTAGATAAAATGACAAACGACAGCGACAATGACCAAAAAAAAAAAAAGTTCTGTTCATACTGAATTGTATGTTTATGTATGGTTTCTATGTGCTCACAGGTTGTTCATAATGGCCTAATTTTGGAGATGGACCATCCAACTTCAGGAAGGATTTCAGTGCCAGGTTTGTTATATCTTTAAACTAAATCCACAAATGTATGAGTGCATCATGTAAGTATTACACAAGAATAAATAAGACCTCTGGCAGGTCTTGCATTGAATTATAATTTACTCACATTAACAGCTTTATCATATTTTAGTTGTAATATAAATGTTGATTATAGGTTCAATAATACTGTTCATATCAAATGCATAGGTTCTTAAAATGTTCCTTGATTAAAACAAACATAACAATATGACTATTAAAGTAAGTGCGCTTTAAGTTCCAAAATTGTATGTGTTTAAACACTTAAAATTACTGCACACTTTCTTCTATTGCATTTCCACCAAACTGATATGCTGTATTAAATAGCCGAGTGGTTAAAACATTTCATCGGAAAAAAGAAAAGAAAAGGAAAAAAAAACTACGACAGCAGTACAGCAAATAAAATGGGGGTTGAGATTGAATGTGGGTGTTTTCTGTTGTTTTCATTACCATATATGAGAAGCGCCCAGTTTCAAGCATTAAACCTGCTCTTGCCATTTCCCCTGATTAAACCACTGGAAGATTTCTGATCGCGGTAAGACAAAAGCCTGAGGGAAACAGTTAGCTTTCCTGCGCATGTTACAGTTCTTTCTCTAAAACAAGATTAAGTAATTATTTGTTTCATTTTCGTTTTAAGGGTTATCAAGTAGAGGTGGCATTTGACAAATCCTGGTCTATAGAAAAGTACCTACTATAATTTATGAACTGAAAATAACTAAAAACAGCCCTGGTTCAATGAAAAAAGGTATTTAAAAATATTATACTGCCTAAAAAGTTTTTTTTTTTTTTTTTTTAAAGGAAATTAGGGATGTTATAGTTAAAGACATCGAGTTCAACCTCATTTGTTCAGTAACTGTTCATAAATGGCCATCCTGTTGTACTGTATGTTCATGTTCTGGGAAATATTTCAAACCTCTCAAGAAACAGCTTTCCTGTCGTGTGGTATCACCCCCCAGTCTCAGACAACCTCTCACTTCAAATGACTTTTTTTTTTTGTCACCATCAAAAGTGTTACATCTTTGATGTCTAAAACAATAGAATTAAAAAAAAAAATTCTTGAAAGTGAACTGGTTTCTCATGTAGCACGGAAGTCAACCTCAGGTTCTTGAATTTGACAGTCCCAGCGAGACAGTTATGTGAACTTACGCTTCTCTTTTCCGATCTCTCACATATGCAAAACAATCTTTTATTAGTCTCCAGATAGTCTGTATGGTTTTCCTACTATGTATGTGTCCGACAGCTGTCCTCACTAGAAGTCCTGAGCATAAAAGCAACATTTGGTAAGGTTAGAGACAAATCTCAGTCAGTCATTCATATTCTATTCTAATCAGTCTAATTAAAGATGGAGCCGAAAGAGCTCCATCTTCTCGTGGATGGCCATTTATCCACGAGAAGGAACGTCCACCTATACAGTAGTAGGTTCATGTTTTCTTCGCTGATGCTACATAAATTGCTTGAAGACTTACTGCACAGTTTTGCATTCTGCATTATGAATATTATGCAATGAGTATGTATATGTGATAGAGTTAATGTTGAGTAGAGTTGGAGTTCCTTATGGAGGAAACAGAAGAGAAGGAGCCTGAATCATTGCTTTTTTTTTTTTTTTTTTGGAAGTTGACTGATCATTAGATCTGAAGAATACAAACTGTAACTGCAGAGCAGATCTTTTTTTGTCTCAGAGGTCTTCACTGGACTGGACAGGTTGCCAATTAGTAAATTAGTGGACGTTTTGTACCACTTAAACACACAAACAAGGTCTGCTTGTGTACATGCTATGGGTGAAACCATGCTAATGGTCTGTGCTTAATGTCTTCAATGAATATAGAGAAAAACACTCTGTGCTCGAGTTCTTCATGGCTACTTGCTTCATGCCATGTCCTACCCACTGACCTTCGTGGTTCAAGTAAATGCCAATGGAAGCATTTACTTCCTCTGCAGGTTTAATTCCGTGCCTGTGCCTTTTCACAGCGTTCAAAATAGATGAGTTTCTGGTTGTTTAAGTGAAGAGCGGTTCAACAAATTCCGAATGCTCAGAGAAACGCTGTGTGTCATCAAGTCCCCAGAGTGATATCCTGGACAATCAGTCGCGCTCTTTGATGTCTCTGATTCCGCTGTTTGGCATTCTGTCCGTGTGCACTTTGTTGATGCTAACCAAACTGAACGGAGAGTGATTATGAAGAACGGCGCACGAAGCACTAGGAAAAAAACACAACAAGCACCTTTTTTCCATCCCAGAGGCCCTGACCCATCAACTCGACAACGTATATACATCACACTCCAGTACACACCCCAGGCTTCTAATCTTCTACCGCTATTTGCATTGGAACAAACAGCCAATCAGGCTGCTTTTTTCTCATCAATCAGTAAATCAAAAAGAAAATTATTGCTTTTTGCAAGTGGTAAACAGTGTCTGTGTATTTTTTTTTTTTTAAAAACATGTAACAGAAAGAACTATGTCTATTCAGTTCTTTCTTTGATACTCTGTCAGTTTCTTTCAGTCTGAATGATGTCTATTTTACATACAGCG
>JAQQZT010000033.1:30089402-30102146 GCA_030068275.1 Clarias platycephalus | reverse complement strand
ACTATGTCTATTCAGTTCTTTCTTTGATACTCTGTCAGTTTCTTTCAGTCTGAATGATGTCTATTTTACATACAGCGCTACAGAACATCCTTATTGCATTTACAAGAAGAAGCAAAGGAAATAAAAGAGCCATTATGAATATTATGTAATGGGTATGTATATATTTAAATGAATAATCAGAGGAAAGGCACTGGGATTAAAAAGATAAAAAAACATTTTCACGCAGTACTGTGAGACAGGAGACTATCAGATTATATAAAACATTTAGACTGGTTTCTCTACATATCTGTTCGTTTTCAAAAGCAGAGTTAGGAAATTTCGGGGTTGTGCTGTTATAATAATAATAATAATAATAATAATAATAATAATAATAATAATAAAGGCATCAATCTGATGTGAAGCAGAGTACCCGTTCCCCCGAAGTTGATTCTTTTCCTGTACTATATCCCATTTCTTTTTTTTTTTCATTATTATTATTATTATTATTATTTCTCTTATTCCACAAAAATGTTCCAGGACTTAATTTATTAACAAATGTTACATCATGTTTTTTTTTATACTATTTATAGATTCAATTAGTTTCTGTATTGAATAAAATTAGATAAGATGTACAGCATTATATACAGCTTGTCATGTTAACGAATAACTAAAAAGTAAAGACTTTCCCAAAGGGGAAAAACACGGCATGTTACACGGCATTAACACTTCCATACATGTTAAACAGGTGAAGGCTTACAGAAAGCTTTACCATTTTAATATTTATAGTTTTTCCTTTTATAAAAAGCTTCAAAACAACTAAAAACAACTGGTTTATTATTGGTTTGTATTATGTGGAGCATAAGTTATGTGAAATTAAGTGCAATAATTTGATCCTGATTAATGCAAAATAGTAATTTTTCCCCATTCAACTGTGTGCCAGCAAAAAACATTCCCTCCTTCTTTGTAGTTTTTCCATATTAGTATGTCTTAGTTTCTCTAGTACTAGTTCCTCTAACGTGACCTCAGATAAGGAGGTAACCTCCACCAGCATGTTAGCTCTGTTGGTGATACGGCACTAGGCTGTAGCTTAGTTATATACGTACAGTAGACACTGAAGCTGCATGTTCGTAAAAGGAATAAAATAAAGGGTGCTTGAATTATAAAAGAAATGCATTATTTGCGTGTTATTTTTAGCTGGAGCATTAACACACACTCTTCGAGGCAGTTCTGAGACCTGTATTATCTTGTTAAAGAGATAACACAGATACAGGAGCTCGAAATGATTCAAATTTAAATCCAGAGTTGCTGCGGTATGATAACATCACTAGGATATAAAGCAAAAATAATAACCAGTCCAGCAAAAATGAATCACAAGAACATTCTGATGTTGCCTGTTAAACCCAGCGCATGCACTTTGGAGGTGTTTTTGTGCCATTGATTGTGGAATGCTGCCTCTTTAGCGAGCGTGCAAAACACAGCATTGTGAGGCATTTCCCAAAATAAACCCCTTTATTTAAACAAAAGAGCCTTGGCAGAAGCACCTTGTTAGCTGGCTTTCCGGCACTGTGAAGCCTGCCCATTAACTTCAGCTCCTAAGGCTGAAGTACTACGGCTGCAGTGACGGTAGTCTTTGTGCGCCATGATATTTTTACAGTTGCATAAAATAGAAATGGCTCATTTTCTTTCCCCTCTCAATCTTTTTAATTACTTTCTTTCTAATTGGTCCCAAAAGAAATGCTACTAATTTTCTCCCAGGGGATTGTTGTTGAGGGTGAATCAGTGCTTTGATGGGTTTAAAATAAAAAATAAAAGAAATGAGCTATATTTTATACACATCACATGCTAAGTTTGCTCTTTTTTAGACTTTATGGTCATTTCCATGTCAGTTATAATTTGTGACTTTTTGCATTCATACAGTATCACTGACCTTTTGAGGCCAAAACTGTTCATTGCTCTGAGAGATTTCTCTGCTTTCACTATCAAGATTGATGTGCACTATAATAATGGAGTTTTATACCGTTTAGCTAGAACATAGTGTACCGGACCATAAGTGCTTCAGGAGCACTGAAACACTCATGCACACTGTTTGCTTATTCTCTGTCGGGATTAATGCCATGTCAGTGATTTAGAAGCAGAGAGATTAAACCCTGCTACTTTGCATGAGGTCCCAATGCACTTTGTGAATCATTTAAATACATTTTTTTTAAATGAGTAAAATGTTAAAATCAGAAAGGCATTAAACTTTATCTGAAATTCTTATCATCAGTATGTTGGGGGCGAATAAATTACTACCCCAAGCTACCATAGTGCTGTAAATATTCATATTCTACTCATTCCAAATTCTACCACCTATTGTAAAACACACATCTAAGTAATCCATAAGGCTGATAAGCAGGAACTTATGGTTATGTAGAAACGAAAAATAAGCCATCATAAAACTCCCCTGGTAGTATGCATAGTCACATTAGAGCTAACATGAACAGTTTGACAGAAGTCAGTCAAGTTCTTTTACACCAAACTCACTTATCCATGTCTTGGACCTTGCTTTGTGCAGGGACTGGGGCGCAGTCATGTTGGAACAGGAAGGGGCCATCCCCAAACTGTTCCCACAAAGTTGGGAGCATGAAATTCTCAAAACTTTCTTGGTACTTACTGTTTGCTGAAGCATTAAGAGTTCCTTTCACTAGAACTGAGGGGCTGAGCCCAACTCCTGAAACACATCTCCACATCATAATCCCCCTTCACCAAACACTTTACACTTGGCACAATGCAGTCAGTCAAGTACCGTTCTCCTGGCAACTGCGAAACCCAGATTCGTCCATCGGATTGCCAGACAGAGAAGTGTCATTCGTCACTCCTGAGAACATTGTCTCCAATGCTCTGAGTCCAGTGGTGACGTGCTTTACACCACTGCATCCGATGCTTTGCATTGGACTTGGCTTGGATGCAGCTGCTCGGCCATCGAAACCCATTCCATGAAGCTCTCTACACACTTTTCTTGAGCTACTCTGAAGGCCACAAAGTTTGGAGGTCTGTAGCTATTGACTCTGCAGATAATTGGTGAACTTTGTGCACTATGCGTCTCAGCATCTGCTGACCCCGCTCTGTGATTTAACGTGGCCTACCACTTTTTGCTGTCGTTCCCGATTGCTCCTCATTTGTTATAATACCACTAACATCTGACTGTTGTCACGTCGTGCGCCTGTGACGCGCTCCAGGGACTTTAACAAGGACACTGGAATTCCGCCCCCCGTGATCCCGCGACAGCGCGAGGAAGAACTGCGCGAGCTCCCGTGGCACCTTCACTTCCGCGCCGAGCCCGCTTTCACATCCCCGCCACCGAAGAGGAAAAGGCCGCGAGGAGGACAGCATTAAGGCCCCCAATACCAGCCGGGAAAGCCGCCCAGCCGACGGATGCAGCAAGGACTCCCGCCTGAGGCCGCGCCCACAGATAGCTGGAAGGGGTTAAGCCGCTCCACAGCGGGAGAAACGCCGTCACGAGGGAGCGTGCAGGAGCGCTGCCTCCGCATGCTTCGTTCTGCCACTCCGCCCACCGCCACCTGTGCCTGCATGCCAGCGTGGCACTGCACCTGGACCTGCACGTGCACAAGCCTTCCTTTCCTTTCTTTCCATCCTCCCTCCTTTAACCCTTTCCTTCCCAATTTTACCTAAATAAATTACCCTTTTTCCCGTAAGACCTCGCCGCATGCCGTCTGTGCTTTATGGTGTCGCCCGTGCACATAGGGTCAAACCCGTTACACTGTGTAATGTTAAGAGGAAATTTCACGACTGGACTTATTGCACAGGTGGCATCGTATCATGGTAGCTCCTGAGAGTGACCTGATGTTTCCCAAATGTTGGTAGAAGCAGTCTCTGCAGGTCTATTTGCTTGATTTTATACAACTGTAACCTAGGAAGTGATTGGAACACCTGAATTCAATGATTTGGATGGGTATGTGAATACTTTTGGCAAAATTGTTTAGCATTTTTGCCTTTTAAACACCCTTCTGATTCAAAGCAAACATGCACAAAATATCCACTTTTTTCTTTTTAATCTTTCTTGCACCATTTGAGAAAAGTATACGGTAGCCTTTCTCAAAACAGCAAACCTGTTTGCTTTCGAACTGTTGCATGTAGATGGACAATTGATAGCTTGCTAGACTGAGAAGAAACTACAGCTCATAAACAAAACCTCCACTTTCGATGAGTCATGGTGGCAAATATAATATGCTACATTAAAAACTTCATGAGATGAATTGATAAACACCTTCAGTTCCCTTAGTATGTACTGTATTTCGAGCTCTTAAGTTGTTCACAATGATGTTAGGGACAATTAGGTTTCCAGGCAACCTAACCATGAGACTGAGCTTTACTCTAGTGCTTTGACTTCTGAGTTAAAGAATTTATCATTTGTTCACTGCTCATAATTGTATAGTTTCCCACTCTGGAGTATTTTGTCATTTTCTAAGGTCATAAATACATAAGGTTTCAGGCACATTTATCTTAATTTATTTTATTCCCAACATATTTAGACAATGGAGTTGTTAAACCAGGTGTTCATTGTGAATTAGACAAAGCGTCATCACCCTTAACCCAAATTCAGCAGACGCAGAGCATGTCAACTCATAATCAGTAATGTTATAGTTTATAAAGTCAAATCCAAGTCTGGAGTTCTGATTTCAGCACTGGGGATAAATTGGAAGGTGAAAGGTTCTGATCCAGTGGAAAATTCTGTTAGCAGGCGGGAAAAGTTGGGAGAGGACAGGTCCCTGGGTGGATGGCAATCACGCATAAGGTACTTTGACACTGTTAATGCTGTCCCCTGATGTGGGTCAGAATGTCATGTTAACAGACAGGTGTATTTTTTTATTTCCCCACCTAGAAAAGAAAATAATTGAAGCTTGTCAGTGTGGCGCATAATCTCATTGCTTATTCAGGATCTAGGGCGTCACCACAGTGCTGTTTCTTTTCCCCTATTTTTGGGGTCATGATTTCCATTTTACATATGTAATATGCTTTTCTTTTGCAGGGATTTTTTTTTTATGAGTAGCTTTTAATACTTGTGGCACTGAATTTAAAATATTTGTTAGGATGATAATTGAATAACAAGTGGTTAAAGGTTGATAGGAGTTATGAAGAATGATCGCTGTGGCCAGTAGATGAACTGAAGAAAGTTTTTGGAATTGATTTAAACAGGGTCAAGGTCACATCAAAACTTTCTTTCAGCTGTTCCTGTGGACCGTTCTATCTACACACAACTTTGACACAGGTTCTTTGCCAGATGCCCTTCCTGACACAACCCTCCCATTTAATGCCGGCCTGGGCCTGGTACTGCATGTAGTGGCTGGGTAGCATGGGGTGTGGCAACCCACCGACAGCGGGACTCAAACCCAGCACCTCAGGTCCCCAAACCAACAACCTAGAGCCTTAGCCACCTGAGCCACTACTCCCTCTTCAAGGTTACATCAACGCACCAATATATACTTTTTTACCTTTTCCCTCGATCCATCTGTCCATCCATCAGTGTGTCGGCAAGTCTTTCTGAATAGAGGAAATATTTCTGACATATGACCTTGCTGTGACCTTGATTCTGTTTCAATGTTTTTATATACATAATCGAAACAGAATCAAGGTCACAGCAAGGTCATATGTCAGAAATATTTCCTCTATTCTCAATAGCTTTCTTCACACTTTGGTGTGCACTTGGTAGGTAGGTTTAGCAAACAAGTTAAAATCAAGACTAAAATTAGCAAATCCAACAATTTTTTTTTTTCTCTTTTATTCATTCTTCATTAAATATCACCTAAGATATACAGTATTAGTCACCTAACAGGCTGATACTCTCGAAGCTACACTGAGTATCCTGAATTTAGAACACCATGCACACAAACACTTTTCAGGCAGTCCTTTGAAAATGTTTACATTTCTTATTATTTCATTCTTTTATCTTCAGTAAGCACTTTATCCTAGTCAGGGTCACAGTGGATATGGATCCTTTTAACACTGCTTTATCTTTATAATGAGGACTTTTTAAAAGTTTTGAGTTCATTAAGGCGTCCAAGTCATTAAATTGTTTATTCTGACTGTTTATTAAATTCTGATGTTTATTAAATTACTGCTGTTCAGTGAAAGATCTGAATGTGTTCATTCTATATTGTTTTATATCGTAATAATTGGGATGTCTGTATAGCTGTCACATAAATGGTGGAGGTGAGAGTAGTGGTAATACAATTGTACTGATGTTGATGAACTGATGATTTTGTGTATAATCCCCCGTGTGACAGCCGAAATCTATTCGTCATCACTTAATGATATGATATTATACAGGGTTAAATGTGAACAGGTATAATAATTATAATGCAAACAGGTTTTATTTCCCTGCCAAACAATACCATTTTTTCCATAAAGCTTTTTTTAACCAGAACTCATTGGCAACAGTTTTTTATTTGTTAATAATCGAGAACTCATACTTTTTGTTAGATTATACATAGTTGCATCTGTGAATCTATGTTATGTAAGTGTTAATAGGATGTAATTTGTTTCAAGGATTATATATAACCTTGTTTTTCAAAGTTATAAACAGTCCTTACCATCTTCACCTCTTTCAGTTTTTTGACTGAAAAATGCATCGTCTTATTTTTCCGGATAATCGCAAAAGCTTAGTCATGAAATTCTTGTGAAAATCGTCAAAGCTTTACTTCTGTTTTTGTGATCACTCAAAACAAGGAAGTGTGAAGTATTATTATCCTCGTCACTGGAACACTAATTTAAAAAATAAAAGCATACTGCCCAGGGACAACAACGCACATAGCCATTGTTTACAGTCAGGAACAGCTGATCGCCATCCGACTGGCAGCCGCCAACTCTACCCGGCTAATTCCGGATTATTCTCTGAAGGGGGCAGAGAATAGAGGAGAAGGCAGAGGCATGGCGGTTAAGACTGAGATTTAAGCCATAAATTTCCTCCATCATCATGGGGAATTTGAGATCACTGACGAATAAAGTGGATGAGCTACTGTAACAGCATTCAAACTCACATCAGTGTGAGTTTCGTGAGTGTTGCATCATGTGTTTTAGTGAGACGTGGCTCCGCCAATATATTCCCGACCATAATGTTACCATCAATGGCTTCGAGACTGTTTAGGCGGACAGGGACTGCATTATGGTTTTACGCAAAGGAGAAAGGAGGAGGACTTGCCATTCTTATAAAAATAGATAGTGTAATCACAGCTGAGAAATAAATCTGCTACCCATTCATTGGGCTGCTGACTGTGGGAATCTGGCCATCTATCTCCCCAGGGAGATTCCATTTTATTGTTCTGGCAGTTTACATCCCACCCTCCACCAACCCGACACCAGCATGTGACATCACTCACAGTGTCATTGCAAAACTGAAAAATAAAACACCCCAGTGCCCCTCATAATCGTCTCTGGTGATTTTAATCATGTACCCATAGAACTATCACTGACCAATTACACATGGTATGTGAGCTGCCCAACCTGAAAGGATAAGACGTGGACTTGCTGTACTGTATGCTTATGTAAAGGATGCATAAAGCTCTTCTCCCCTTCCCCCTGTGAGTGCATAACAGGCTACGTTCATTTCTTTGAGGACTCCATTGTTTTAACAAGGACTGTTCATTGTTCAAATAACAAACCATCATGGGTAACGATATACAGTACATTAAGGACATTTTAAACTCCAACAAGAAGGCTTTTAGTGGTAACAAGGAGGAGTTTAAAAAGACCCAGATAGACCTGAAGGGGATGATCAGGAAAGTCAAGGAGAAATACAGGAGGATACTGGAGTGGAAACTTTAACAAAGCACTGTGTGACAGGTCAGGAGTGGCATGAAAACCATCACGGGTTTCAAGACAGATGGCAGTGCGACTGAAGGAGGAAATGATAAGGGTAATGAACCAAACCTGTTTTTCCAAAGGTTTGACCCCTCCTAGAGTCTAGGACAGTGGTGGAGACCTTGCCAAAGACCTGAGTAGGAGAAAAGCACCTGTGACTTATGTCTCCTGTCCTGGCATTAGTGTGGATGTGGGGGAGAATGACAAATGCCTGGCGGTGCACATAGACAATAAACTAGACAGGACTAAGAACCATGAAGTACTTTACAGGAAAGGCCAGAACCACCTCTATTTTCTGAGGAGGCTGAGGTTCAACATCTTCCGGATGATGCTGAGGATACTTTATGAGTCTGTGGTGGCGAGTGGTCTCCTGTGTACTGTGCATGCTGGGGAAGCAGGTTGAGAGTGGCAGACACCAACAGGCTCAACAAACTGATGTTGGACTCTAATGACAGTCAGAGAAGAGTATGCTGTTCAAAGTACATTCCACCCTGGACAATTCCTCCCAACTACTTAAAAACATGCTGATCAGTCTGAGGAGTACCTTTGATGGCAGATTCATACAGCCACAATGTACTACAGAGCTCTACAGAAGAAAAGTTCTGCCTGTGGCCAACAAACTACTGTATATAACTCCTCTCTTTGAATGTTAGACACTTTGGAGTATCAAACCAGATTAACGATATAGATTTCCATGCAACATTTATTTAATTTGGGTTGCACGGTGGTGTAGTGGTTACCATTGTTGCCTCGCACCCCCCTGGGAGTCGAGAGTTTGATTCCTGTCTCGTGTTTGTGTGCATGGAGTTTGCATGTTCTCCCTGTACTTGGTGATACTCCGGTTTCCTCCGAAGGGTTAGGTTAATGGGCTTTCCCAAAATTGCCCATAGTATGTGTGCCCTGTGATGGATTGGCACCCTGTCCAGGGTGTACCCCCACCGTGTGCCCTAACTCTTCTGGGATAGGCTCCAGGCCTCCACGACCCTGTAAAGCAAAAGGCATTTATATTCATTCAATATTTTGGTCAATTCATGTGCAGTATTTCTTTTTTCAGTGCAATAATCTTATAAATAATGTACCGTGACTCTGTTTCACTTTGATTGTTTTGTTTTTTACTTTACTTCCCCTCAGAGAAATTAAATTGCAGTTGCTCCCAGTACAATCTAAAGTATTTCGATTCTGTGAACAAACTGGAGATGAGCGTCTAGAGGTTTTAATGTGATTTTAACTGTCACACAGAATTAAAAATACAATGGAAACGTGAGCTAACCAGACTGACAAATTACAAGAGAAGCAAGGGCCGAGAACCAAGAAATATGAAACATGAAACAAGAACATGCCTTGCCCAAAAAAAGGAAACTGAAATGGGATTTAAGTGGTGAGACAAAGGTGACGTAAACTAAACTAACAAAAACAGAGGCGGGGAAAAAAATGAAACAGTAAAATGAGCAAACAAGAGGGTTCGTTTGTGACAGCAAAGGAAAATCTTTTTTCTTTAAAACTTCACAAAGTTTAACCCTTCTCACTGACAAATCTGTTTGTCTGGAATGTCTTCTTCAATGGAAGATGCTAAAATAGCATAGGAATTATGACTTATTAGAATGAAAGCATCCTGACCAGTCAGATTCCAGCATTTTGGCATTGTCGTGGTGTAAAGGGTATACATCACAACCCTGAGTACTATGAACAGCATGGTGCATACAGCTTCCATTGTACCAGTCCTGGGAACTACATTGTAGAATTTCAGCTTCGAGTTGCGCATCATTCTTCCTGAAAAACGTTCCATGTCAAAGGAATGTTAACACTACTTTGAACTTTGCTCTTTTGCAAATCTTTGATTTCCCCTATTCTTAATTTGGCATACACTCCTGTAGTCATTATGCACAACACACGAGTTTGGATGAATGGAGTTTTGTTTTAATCTTTGTGAGAGAACAGCAGAACTGACTCACCCTTTCCCAGATACCATGAATGAATTCATCTGGTTGCAATTTTTTTTTTTAAATCTTCACCACCTACACATATTTTACCTTGGAAGCTGGTACGAAAAAAATAAAATAAATAAATAACACGACACAGCTTTGATCATGAAATACAACGTTAAACCGACATCCTGAACGGTACTGTTTGGTTGACTCTTTGAAAGCCTCCATTCTTTTGCTCTGTCTTCCTCATCTCCTCATTATGTCTCCGTCATCTTTGATCCATTTCCTCTCTTGCGTGCCCATTAAAGGTGAAATAAGCAGTTAAAAAGGACCAGGGTAGCTGATTAGAGAGATTCACAAGGTCGTATGTTGCGTGGAGGCAAAACGCCTCTGGTGAAGATGTTGGGTCTGAGCTGATGGATCTTGTCGTCACTGAGGATGTGTGGAGGGATAATGAATAACCCTCTGCTTTTTTTTTTCTGTAGTTTAATTCTGGGAAAAGAGCCAGTGCAAGGAGAAAAAGCAGACTGTCTTAAAACTGTAGAAGTGGAGAAACTGGTGCATATGTAGGTCATTCACCCAAATATTACTTTAATCGAGTCCTGATGTACTGTACATGGAAGTGTTTATATCTTTTAAAAAAAAAGGGAGAGAAAGAAATTGCAGTGCTTCCCAGAATTACTGGTACCAACAGCTATTCACTTATCCAATAAAGTTTAACTGTCTGCTTCAGGCCATAAGAAGGAATTAAAAAAAAAAAAAAAAAAGATTTAACTATTTATAGTTATATTTAACTCTTTCATGCAATGTGCATTGTTTCATGCAGCCTTTTTTTTTTTGCACTCACCAGCCATTTCTTTTTTCTCTAAATGCACCTTGCTAGGACAGGGTTGGACCCATTATGCCTAAATTGTTCATGGCATAGATTCACCAAAGGAAAAAGGTCCTGGAAAAAGTCCTTAGAGAGTTTGTTCCATATTGACATGATAACATCCTGCAGTTGCTGCAGATTTGGTAGCTTCCCAAATTGCATCACATCCCTAAAGTGTCCTTGAGATCTGGTGACTATGGAGGCCATTTGAGTACAGATTTTAACTTATTGCCATATTTAGACATGGCACATTATCCTGTGGTCATAAAGTGATGGACATGGTCAGAAACAATACTCAGTTATGATGTAGCATTTAAATCATGCTCAGTTGGGACTGAGTTTGCCACTATACTAATCCTCACACTATTACACCACCAGCAGCAGCCTGAGATCTTGATACAAGGCAGGATGGATCCATGATTTCTACTATCAGAACGCAGCAGAAATCGAGACTCATCAGACCAGGCAACGTTTTTCAAATGTTGTATTGTCCGATTTTGGTGAGCCCATGTGAATTGTAGAATCAGTTTCCCGACTTTAGCTGAAAAGAGTGGCACCCAGTGTGGTCTTCTGCTGCTGTAGCACATGTTTGAGGTATTGTGCGTTTGGAGATGCTCTTTATACCTCGGTTGTAACAAGATGTTATTTGAGTTACTGTTACCTTTTTATTAGCGCAAACCAGAAAGAACTGCCTTTCACAGGATATCTGTAGCTGGGAGTCTAGCGAGCAGATTCATCGCGTTCTATCAGGGTTGAGGGGTGGCATACAGTACCTGCATTCTCACATCATAACGACACTAGCCAATGATGAGGTAGCACATTCCTCCTAGTGTGTTACGCCATCCCCAACTATGCATGTGTAGCAGTTAAAGAAATCTGGTTGGCTGGCGTCTCATGTCTTGGAGAAAGCATATGCTAGTCTTTGCCCTCTCTGGTTGGTTGTTCTTGGTTTAATGGTACTCTAACAGAGAAGGGGAGAGGGATTGGCTCTGGCTCGCACCAATGAAAGTGCTTACACTGAGTGAGTATTAGAACTGGACTTGGGATCAGTGGAACGTCTTGGGTTTGATGAATTACATTTTCTTTTATATTATTTGGACAGACAGGTGTATGTATGTCATATACTTAACCTAGGGAAGAAATTATACCAAGATGCCCTTAGGGAAGAAGGCAAGCTGGTAGAGACTGTGTGATGTCTGAGCAATGCTCTGCTAAGAAAGCTGTAGGTCTACCATTAATGTTGACGTTACTTTGACAAATAGCACCTACTTAAACATTGTCACAGACCAGCTACACCCCTTCATGGCAATGGTATTCTAATAGCAGGGGACTCTTGGATTGCAGGTTAATGTGCCCTGCCACACTGCAGAAATTGCTCAGTAATGGTTTGAGGAAGAGGACACAGTGTTCAAGGTTTTGACTTGGCTTCCAAAATCCTTAAATCAAGCATCCGTGGGATGCGCTGGACAAATGAGTCTGATCTTCATGCTAGATACCATAGCACACCTTCAGAGGTCTTGTGCAAGATTGCATTTGCCTTCAGCTTGTGATTCTTTCAGCTTTGATTACGTATACAAACTCTTGTGACCAATTCACAAAAATGATTCCTCATGCCCCGAGAGCCACTTTTTGACAGTTTATGCCCTAGAATATGGTCGTGCCATCAGGGGAAAACAAGCCACCGTAGATGTGATAACCAGTACACAACCGGCTTGTACAGTGAGCACTATGCATTATGGGTGCATCGCTTTATGTACCTACCTTTTTTACCCTGACACGTCCATCGCTCTGGAATAGGGTCAATCTGGACTCTTCTGACCAGATGACCTTTCCCCTTTGCTTCAAAGTTTAATCTTTATAGTCTCTAGTAAACTGAAGGCCACGCAGCATTCCTAGTCGTGAGTTCTCATTGTGTCACATTGTATGTGTGGAAATACCCATCCCGAGGCATCTGGAGATTGTGCCAGCTTCAGTAGACAAAGGCCAACCCTGCGACACATCCTGAGGCATCCAGAGAAGGACCAACTCCAGCTGGATTCAGCTTTATGATGGTTGGAGCTACACATGCTGCTCCTGTGCTTCCAGTGATCCAGACCCCATCTGCCCTCTGCA
>JAQQZT010000033.1:30067294-30081413 GCA_030068275.1 Clarias platycephalus | reverse complement strand
AATCTAGGATTATTTTTGTTATTTTCTATAAGAGTGGAGAGATATGTTGATCTAGCTACACTAAGAGCTTTTCTATATTTCAGGATGCTCTCCTTCCATGCTATTTTAAATACTAATTAAAATGTTCCTCCAAATTGACAAATGAAGAAGCCTTGGTGCTTCCAAAACAAGGTGTTTATTTTTTCAGAGAGGCAACTGAAGAACCTATATGGCTCCTATATCTTCAAAGTGCACGTGTTTCATTTGCATTCCTATTTATTTTCATTGAATGCTTAAAGAATCATTGAAGAACCAAATTTCTTTTTTCTGACAGTGTTATAAAAATCTTCATTCATTTCAACTCAGCCCAAAAAGTTAAGGTTCATCTGATACGTAAGGGATCTTACCTTCCAGAAAAGGCTTTGACTTGCTTTCTACTTACTTTCATCTGCATAAAAAATTGATGGCGCTTGTGCAAACGTAGAATGTGCATGACCAAGCATCAATTTAGAGCCTAAAATATAATTGGACTCTCTTATATAATCCACTTTAGAACACATCACTGTCATGAAATATGTTATTCATGATTCAAGTGCTATTAATATATTATGATTCGGTGACATTTAAGGATTCTGAAGATCGAAAGGTCCTGATGGAACAGTGGTCCTCCCGGCATGTGGATTCGAACTGCGTAAAACCCAACATGAGTTTGGATTTCAAATTCTTTTTTGTAAACATAGCCGTTACTAAACATCACAATTTACTTGGATTTCCTGATTGCCAGAGCGTAGTGAAATCAAAGATACAATACAAGTAACTTTATCTTCATGGCATCCAACCTGTTTTACATATGTTCTGTTGTATCATCTGTGTATGAAAATGAACATCAGGAACCAGTTATAGATAGCACACAGAGGCAGGAGACAGGGATGTGGCTCTTTCAACTAAAATGGCTCCTCTAATGCAGGTTTCTCTTTTTCTTATCTTACTTATTCTTAGTAACTGTTTATTGTGTCACTACTAAGAGCTAACATTAGTTCCACTTTATGTGACTCATCTGTCTGTTGAGATTCCTCTAGTACAGGAGGAATAAATGCTGAAGGTTAAAAGCATCAGAGCATATTTCTGGAGTGCCGGTAAAGTCTGCGGTGGGTTTGACCTATTGGTGTGTTCGAGAAAAGACAAAGCGCAGAGGAAGGAAGTGCTAAAGGCCCCTTTTGCATATTAAAGCAGCCTGTGTGTGTGTGTGGAGGGGGGGGGGTCACAACCTTTCATTGCGTGAAATGATTTATGAATGTAAGTCTTTCACTCTTGGTTTGTTCACTTTGTCAGAAGAGGATTGATAATTAGTTTCAGCGAAATTAATGAGGCTTCGGCAAGTAAAGATGGGAACGGGTATATGCTAATGCCGCCTAATGATTGCAATAGCATGACTACAAGGTAATGAGTCACACACTGTGATTGCTTATTGTCATCCTTTTTATCGTTAACTTTCATATCTTGGAATTTTCAATATTGGGTGTTTCCATGCGTGCACCAAGTTATTCCAAGTGTAAGGGATAAAACATTTACATTCATTCATTTGAAGAACACTTACTGTAAAGTAGTGCTGATGAACTGTGTGTTTTGACACCTTTCTATGGGAACCAGCATTAACCTTATCAGCGATTTGAGCTACAGTGAATCGGACTACACAGGCCAGCCTTCACTCCTCATATGCCTTGACAACCAGTTCCCCCAGTTTTAATTCCTTGCACCACTTTTGTGCAGTCCTAACCACTGCAGCCTGGGAACATCCCACAGGAACTGCAGTTTTGGAGTCGCTCTAACCCAGTCCTCTAGCCATCACAATTTGGCCCTTGTCAAAGTCAATAAAATCCTTACATTTACACTTTCTTTTCTGTTTCAAACACATCAACTTTAGGGACAAAGACCCACCCACTTCCAGGTGCAACCTTGTTGTACAGTAGCTGCTACTACAACAAAGGGCCAAATTGTGATGACTAGACAAAATGATTCCTCGGGCTCCCAGAAACACTCTTTTACAATTCGAGTCCTATGATATACCTGTGCCATCAGGGAAGATAAATATGTATAGATGTGATAACCTGGTCATTCAGTACATTCATATGCTACGTATGCATATGTTGCTGAGCACAGACTTGAAGCAACCCCAGATCATAACACTGCCTCCAGAGGCTTGGACAGTGGCCACCATGCATGATGGTGCATCGCTTCATGTGCCGCTCTTCTTACCTTGATGAGCACATCATTCTGGAATTGGGTCAATCTGACTGATTAGACTATATGATGAGCTACTCTATGTTTTTTTTTTTCTGTTTACTGTTCACTGTTCAAAATTTTTTAAAGTGATCTCGGTTCATAATCCTTTTCTGGCCACATTTCTTCCACAAAGTTGACATGTCAGCACTATCCTTCCAGTAATTTCAAATCTCTGTGGGTTTCTTTTTTCTTTTTTTTTTCTTTTTTTTTTTGCTTTATGCACGCCAATAATTTTACCCTTCTGAAATGCTGACTTTGTTTTGGCCATGCCGTGTATACTGGTACAGTAAAATGGTCTTAAATCCTCCTTGAGCTCTAGCCATTTTAAACTTTGTATTTTTGACCACTGTTTCAGAAATGAGAAAACAATAAAATGTTGAGCTCAGGGGAAATCCATGGTGGGAAATCATGATTTATGATATTTAACGCATCATTTTGTCCAACCCAATAAACCAATATTTCGCATGAGACATTTTCTTCGGCCTCAATATTTGTTTCTGTAAAATACTTTAGTTCTTCCAGCAATCAAAATTTTTTATTGTATGCAAAAAAACTTTTCATTTATTTAAAGATGTTTTAACAGTTTATATGACTAGAGAATTTGTAAAATTGTGATTGTCTTTGAATGTTAATTGAGGGCCTAAACATTGTGGCTAAGCTCACATACTGTTTACCTTCATCCATTCATTTGTTTTCAGTGATTGCTTAAAACTCTTTAGGTTCAGGTGGTTCTGGAGTAGTAACACTGTGCACCATGAGGGAGAATTCCTCTCTGATCGGACGCATGGCACAGTTATATATATTAACAAATAGAACTGTGCGAAGATCTTGAGCCATCCTTTATTTTTCCATATTTTACTTCTAAAGAGCCAGACGTTCTTGTATTTTAAATGTTGTCTTGAGTAAAGGTCTCCAGGCTTCCTGAAGGACTTTTTTTTTGGCTCTCATTTTCAGTCCCGTCCCTGTACTTGAGCAATTTTAGAGGAATGTTTTTTGTTTGTTAAGCCACACAGTGACCTACAGTATGAATCATTCAAGTAAAAAAAAAACATCTTACTTACTGGTGATGCTGAATGCTGAGTGAATGGAACAGATGAGAGGGGAAATGAGGTTGTTGTTGAGGTTGTTCCATAAACGACCAATTTTAAAATGATATCTTTAGCCACTTTGCAGTCTGTTACAAGTAAAACATTTGTTCACGTTTCTTTAATTTAATGTACATCATTTGATGTTATTTAATATGAAGAAATAAGGGTTGGCTCCAGACTTTTGCACAGTACTGTACATTGTCATTTTGAAGAAACAATATTACTACTGAATGGTTTTTACAAGCTGAGCTGTTTGCTTCTCTCAGGTCCTGCTGTCCGATTCAACAGTTTTGAGTTTGACAAGCCAGCCCCACCCCCTGTTGTTGGTCAGCACACAGTCGAGGTCCTGAAGGACATCCTGGGCTACAGTGATGACGTCATCAACCAGCTGCTGACTTCACAGACCGTCACTCAAAATACAGTAGACTAATACTAGCGAACAAGGCATGGCCAAATCCACTCCAATCCAAAAACGTGATCAAAGAGCCTCCTCTTACCAAATAAACCCTCTTTAATGCACACACACACACACACGCACACACACACGCGCACAGAATATTGACTTGACACTACGGGAGAAATATTGTTCCACCTCCCACATTCAATGGTTATGTTTTAAAAATTAATCGGCCAAAAAAAGCCAACCAAAAGCAATCCGCAAATGTAACAATAATAACTGAATGACGCATGAGGAGACTCGGAGGGTCTGGCCTGCCAGTTGGCGTGTCCAGTGGAATTTGGTCTGGCTCGGTGACCTGCGCTCACATTCACATCACCTCACATCTCATCTTCCTGTTTTATTGATCAATATTGTATCCACACTCACTGCTGGGTGTCACAGCTTTCAAATCAAGCATTCAGCATCGAGAGGAAGAAAAAAAGAGCTATTTCTCAGCTCTCTCAGGGCTGTCTCTTACAGTTTTAAGCTCATTACCGTCTTGCCTAAATTCACAATTTCTGACTGAACGCCAAGTCTAGCGTGGAAATACCCTACGTCATATCTGGAAATACCCTACGGTTAATGATATACGCCACAACTCGTAATGTTTGCCTAGTGTGAATTCAAATTAGAAATATTCCAAATGAACACTACAAATTTAAGAGGAGCATCTGTGACTGGAAACATACTTCAAACAGTCTTCTATTAATTGGCCACTCCTTGTTATGGGGTAAATATAAGGACAATAGATCACTATAACAGCTTCTATCACCTTCCAAGAGAAGTATTGGACTTTGTCCGAGGGTGACTTCTGTTTTTACACCTGCCCAAATGAACCACACCAAGAACGCACCGTTTGTTAATGCCAAGGTTGAATTCAAGCAAAACACTAATGTAAGTCATTTGCTTCTGTTTACACTCGGAATTATTTCATGATTTAATCCAGAAAAACAGTATTTAAAGCTATTCTCAAATGATGTTTATAATGACATTCTTATTGTTAGCTACAGCTTTTGTGTTGAACTTTTGTTGTAGTTTTTTTTTTTTTCCCCCTGTTAAATATTTCAAGTTATATGGAAGACTATATTTAGCAGAGGTGACGTCAGAGCTAGGAAAGTACCCGATTAAATTTGCCTGAAAGCTTATGTCATTTAACCTTTTACCTCAAATGCTGAAACTGAGCTCCTTTCCTGCTCACACAGCCTCTTTGTTCCTGAGTGTAAGCAAAACTACACCGAGTTCGGATTGTTTACTGCTGTATTTTATGCAGTGAATGCCGTGATAATTAGCGCAATGAGTACACTACAGTATGTATGTCCGGAATCCTTATTATATTGTTAAATCAGATAATTAATCAGTTGAGTGTCTAATGAACACACTTTTTATAATGGTTAACATGAGTGGGTGTGTTGACAAGACTGTATAAGAGTACAGTTTCTGACAATGTTTCTTGTGTTTATATGAAAAAAAATATCAAAATGTTATACATTAAATGGGAAAAAGTTTATTTGTTTTTTTTTATGTGCAATCATCGTGTACGATTGACTTTCAGATCAAATTAGGACTTGTGGTTCATTCACATTTCTCATGAATGAAGGCGTAAAACCGATCGACATTTACGATAAGACTTCAATCAAAGTATGGTGATGAGACTCTAAGGCGCAGTAAAACATTTAAATGGTGCAAACGTTTTAAAGATTATTTGTAAATAATGATTCCGGCCAAAGTGGCTCAAAGCCGACGGCAGTCGTTTCTGTGAACATCCAGTGAGTGGAACACCTTATCAACGGACAACATGCGGAAGAGACACAACTGTCTGTGCGAACCGTACACACAATCATTCACCAACACCACTTGCACATCACAGGAACCCGGCTGGAGGTTATTGCCACATCCCTGTACAGTCCTGACCTCGCTCCAAGACATTTCCACATTTTTGGGCCATTAAGGGAGTTCCTGGGAGGCTAGCATTGCTAGCTTAAAAACAATGCTCGTTTTTAATCTCATAACTGTACGAGTTATTTTTGCACAAAATCACAAGTCCCGGTTTGACTTGAATGACCCCGTATATTTTGAATTCACTGTATTGTCAAAATGTAAATGTAAAAACCTTTTCACATTAAATTCATGAGCACACGATTGACACAATATCCTCACCCTAAAGATCTGATGTTTTCACACACGTTTAATATTCTTGGCAAAGAATCGCGTAATGTAAACCTGTCCGAAGTTCAGCGATGAACAACAACCAGTGGGAGTCCCAGAGGAAATCACATTCGTTTCCTCTTATACACAGCAGTTCAAATCCAGTTTATTATCCATCAATTTGTATCCATCAATCTGTAGGAGAGAATGTACAGACTATAATATATCTTCTAGAAGACTTTACGTATCAAAATCATTATTAAGAAGAGCAAAAAAAGGAATGCCATAATTCCTCCTGAATGTGTATATTTTTCCCTTGCACTATATACATTTATTTAATTAAATCCGACGATCCTCATCTCCTATTTCTCTGTTGTCCTGTTTCTGCACAAAACAGTTCTCATGTTTATTTCCTATAAAAAGTTACATTTTAACATAATGGTTTTCACGTTCAGGTGTAAATTGTGTGATGTGTGTGGCTCATTTAAAACTTTAAAAGATCTTAAAAATGAAATAGTTTATACACTGACAATTTTGGCAGCTCTGCCCCTGAAGAAGGGAAAAAAACATTCAGTTGAGCCTATTGCACAACCCAGAGACTAAAGAATGCAGCATTTATGTAAGAAGTGTCAATGCAATAAAATGATATCGCGTCTTAACTTTTGCACTCTCACTACGTCCAGATGTTTACGAACCGAATGAGCGTTGTTTAACTACACTTCACAATGATGAACTCAACAGGTGCAAGGTCCAAAAACACAACTCTATTTGTTCAGAGGTTCAGTGACTATAGTAGCTCAGAGTAGAGTGATTCAGTCCCTCCGGGGAATTAGGGTTGTTTCGGATGTCAGTAATTGCCAGATATTTTTCACGTCTGATTTTTTTTTTTTTCCCCCCGTCTGTTCTGCACACTTGATGTCAAACACAGGCTGGGTCACGGCAGGACAGCATCATGAGTGTGACCACTATAAAGGACACACCACTGAAAAAGTTTATTTAAATCCAGCCAGCAACTGTCGTGTGATTTTACTACATTTGCAGCATGATTAGTCCTAACATGTGGTTTTGACAGAATTTTGTTTAGGCTTCAGGTTGAAAGCGGTGAGGAGCTGAGTCTTGCTTTTAGACACCATGAGAAGCAAATCTTTCTCTTTCGAGAGCTAAAAAGGGAGTTTTCCTGAATGAGTCATTTGTTTGGATGGTTCCACATCATTTCACTGGAATCACATTTTAATAGGTACCCTGCATAAACTACGGGTCAAATCCTTATACGCCTACAGCCACATTTTTTTGCATTTCAGGAGACTTTAATGTAATTTTAGTGGCCAATTTAAATAGATAGTTGCCAGATACTGATGCAGATTTGTTTTACTTTTAATGAAATGGTAGTAGCTATAAACGGCATACTTAAATAGTTGGAGCCAATTTATTGATGCACTATTTACTATGTGAAAAGTTTATTTAATGTTATATGCTAGAGCATACTTGTACCAGGCTTGGGTTTTGTACCTTTGTTGGTAGATTAGCCAAACAGGCTAATTCTGGTAGCGATGTACACCATAACATTACAGTGCAGAACATTAGCCAGACCACAAGACCTCTTGGCCGTGCTGTGGTGTTTGGCACCAGGATGTCGGCTGCCTTGGGATCTTTGCCTCCTGGATCCTATGCATGGGACGCTATGATGCACTGGGTGTAGTGATGTCTTTCTATCCTGACTAGCATTGACTTTTTTTCAGTGAGTTGTGCTGCATTGGCTTTTCTGTGGGATGGGAACAGGCAGGCTAGACTTTGGTCTCTGCGAGCTTAATGGGCCTTGGGTGCCCATGACCCTGTCACCAGGTATATAATTGATAATCGGTATTACTGTGTTAATGTTATGTCTGTTTAGTGTATCCCCCAAAAATCCAAGCTTCTTATTCTTAAGTCCTTTACTTTTTTACAAGGGGTTATATGACATGTTAAGATAAAACCTAGAGGTTAGTATTGTCACCTTGCATGTCAAGAGTTGGGGGTTCAAATCTTGCCTCCACTCTGTGTGCATAAAATGTCCATATGTGTTTCCTTCTCTTGTTTCCCCCCCCAAGTCATTCACGTTTTACCAAATTAGCCATATAAAATGGATGGTGGAAAAAAACAGGATTTAATTATTTTCTTTTAATTTTTTTAGACAGTTAAAAACAGAATTGAACAGTTAGCTAGAACTAACTGCTGGTCGAAACACCAGACCACCTGCATTATAGGAATCTTTCAAAACATTTTTTTTAATTTCAGGTTGGTGCACCATAATTAATTTAAATGGAATTGAAAAAAATATATATTTCCATGCTTGTGTAAACATTGAACTATGAGTAATGGTAAAATTCCCCAAACCTGTTAAATAAAACCCTTTCTTCTGTTGATGCTTGTCTAATTACAGTCATTGATTCAGATAACTTCCTGCATCTACCTTTGCCCTTCAGCTGCTCTCATTTGAGATCCAGCAAGAGTCATGGTGAAATGAGCAAAAAAAATCCAAGCATCGAATCTGCAATTCAAATATGTGCCAATTTATGAGCAAACGTCATTCCCATGGAAATAGTTTGGAAGGTGTGAGTGACTTTGATAACCGCTTTAAATCAGCTGCCCAGGAGACGTTTGTTTATGTTTACAAGTCCTTGTTTGCTTGTTTTCGGCACATGGTCTCAGGATCACATGGATATGAAGTCCTGGGAGAGCACTGGGAAGTGCTTTCCTGTTTTCAGTTCGGGTTCCGCTGACACATTCGGAGAAGGAAACGGGTTATCCAGCCCGACCAGCTGTGCTTGACATTAGCCCCTTCCTGGCATCCCACACTGCATCTGTCCGGCTCCAGCCAATAGGAGTTGACCTATGCCGCCGTCACTTCCATTCTTGTGTGTGTACACCATTGCTGTGACGACGGAGAAGTTCCGGAGTGATGGGCTACCCGAGAGATGAAATAAGCAGAGCTGGAGTAGGCCCAAGGTTTCGGAGAAAGAGACGGAAAGAGTGAAAGAAGAACGAGGAGAGAGAAAGGTGGGATGGGAAAGCCATCTGTTTGACTGCTGGAGAAACTCTGTTAATCTTTCGACTTCTCCCATACTCAGAGAGACGTAAATCTTCCATTAAAATGACCAGGAACTTTCAGTGAAGGGTTGGAAAATCTGAAGAGGCTCTTCTGTAGGCTAAAGGTGGCAGCTTTCATCAGCAGGTTTTCAGTGCTGAAAATCCTGGATTTCCCAGTGGTTGCTGTAACCTACACTTGCCTACTGCAGCATTTTTTTTTTTCCCAGAAGCATGCCAAAATTGTGGCATACATTGGCAACTGTTTGCTGCTACATAGATTAGGTTATTAATAAGTCCTCTGTGAATGTTTCTTAGTTCTTCAAAGTTGTCCCATTTGGTCAGTGTTGTACCATAATCCATGTGGTTGCAAGTGAACAACCTAGGTTCTACCCTCACTTTCTTGGAGTATATTTTCCTTGGCTTAGTTAATGAACACGAGTGCATTAATCTCATGTGCCATGTAAATAATGATGTTCTAATCTGACCATTGCTTGTGAGTGACCACTACTAGGGTGGAAAGCAGCATATTAATCTAGTAAATGCCGCCATATGGCTAAATGGATAAATCATGACCGTGATGATGTAAAGCCGCACTTGCCTGCACCTCTGAGGTTATAACACCAGTGTCCAGAGGGAGGATCAGCTGTGAGTGTGTGTAATTTCAGAAGAAGAGTGTGGGAGTGCTGAGAGGAAATGGCTATGGCCTGATGACAATCTAGCACACTTGACAAAAGCCACCCAGAACCTGCTGGAGTGTGTTTTTCAATGAGTAAAGTCAGGTGAGACCTGTCCACTCAGAGATCAAGTAAAAAAGTACCTTGACTTCCAACCATGCTGGCGTTGATATGCTTATTATTTCGGCAGTAACTACAGGCCAACTCTTAGATTCTGTATGCTATGATAACAGACTCCACTATCTGACGTACTGTAACTACCCATGTTCAAGAGTCCTTGTCATCTGTGATACCAATGGTATGCAAGAGTGCTGTTGGTGCTTTCTGACAACTAGCGATCTTCAATAGCTTCCAAGATTTACTTTGTAACAATTCCCCCATAAAAAAAAAAAAAACTCTTCCCAGTTGTGTTGGACTAATGGCACTTAGTTATTAACCTAGTTAACCCAGTGTAAGTATGTATCCAGTGATGTAAATTTTAAAGCACTTTTTGTAAGTCGCTCTGGATAAGAGCGTCTGCCAAATGCCTAAATGTAAATGTATTTCCTTTATGAATTTCTCATTAAGGTTGGATTTGAATGTCAATGGGCGGCACGGTGGCTTTAGTGGTTTAGCACTGTCGCCTTGCACCTCCAGGGTCCGGGTTCGATTCCCACATCTGCGTGCATGGATTTTGCTTGTTATCCTTGTGCTTGATGGATTTCTTCCGGGTACACTGATTTCCTCCTACATTTGAAAGACATGCAGATTAGGCTATTTGGCATTTCCAAATCGCCTCTAGTGTGTGAATGAGCATGTGAGTGTGTGTATTGGTGTATGCCCTATAGGTAGGTGAGTGAGTGAGTGAGTGAGTGGGCAGCTTTTGCTTTTGTTTTTAAGAGCATAAAAAACTGGGATATCAATGTTTTAGATTAGTTTAGATTAGATTAGATCAATGTTAAAAAAAAAAAAAAAAAAGCAAAAAACAGGCTGTGCTAGCATGAACACTAAGAGGATCTTCTAACAAACTGAGCAACAATTCAGCACCATATGGCAAGTAAATTTCAATAAAAAAAAATAAATAAATAAAAAAATATATATAGTGTTTTCAAAGTAGAAAATGCAGTATGTAATGATTAGATAATGGACAATGGGAATTAATAGGAATAAAGTATAAAAAGAAGTAAGAGACGCTTTATGTACATATTTTTCATAAATTTTAAATAGTTTATTACAAGAAATAATACTTAAAAAAAAAAAAAACATTTCTTGAATGAAAGGTATGCCTTTTCTTCTTGTGGTCCAGCTTGGTGCATTTATCTTTGGTGACTCTTTGTAATTAGTTTACATCAGGATCTGACACTATTGCCATCCAGTCTTAGTGCATTAACTGTGTTTTACAAAGACTTCAGTGCTGACAGACTTCTACTTGAGACAGTCACGGAGCTGCCAGGGTTTGCTTTTAAACGCATCACTTATGACAAGCGAAAGTACCGTTGGGATTAGTCGGTTCCTCTCTTCACTTGGCAGCCGCGAACATTGTTGGACAGGTCCTGCTGGTCACATGACGTTCAAGCAGCGTAGTAGAGATGTTACTGAATACAATAGAATTATAAAAAATTAACAGATACTGTTTGTGTTCTAAAGTTACACAATATGAACAGCAAAATGACATAAACTGCCATTTTGGCATTATTTTGACAATTATTTTTCACAATGTATGCACTGCCTGGCCAAAAAAGGTCACCATTTCAGAAGGTTCAGATTATTGGGCTGCATCAAGCAAAGAAGGCTTGAACTTGTTAATAATCAGACAAAAGGCTTAAATTTGGTAGGGAGCATAAAGATTGGACTTTGGAGTGATGGACAAAGGTCATGTTGTATGGCGAGTCCAGATTGACCCTGTTCCAGAACAATGGGCGAGTCATGGTGAGAAGGGACCCATCATGCAAAGTGCAGAGCCTCTGGTTGAGACTAGAGGTGTCCCTCAGGACTGAGATCTCATGTGATGCTTCTAAAATGAATTTAAGTTGGCGCAGGCAGGAAATCAGGTACGAAGGACAAATAAAAACCATGTTCATTAACAATCAAGACATTTACAGCATTCATTCATTCATTCATTCATTCATTTATCCTTAGTAGTTGCCTGGTCAGGGTTGCAGGGGGTTTAATTAACCTACTTCGGAAAATAGAACCAAATTAAATTTGTTGGAAAATATTGCATGCGGTTACAAGCAATAACTTCATGAGCAGACATATGACACAATTATGAACTTAATAGTGATGTGATGCCGTTTCTGCCTTTCCACTATTTTTTTCCCAGCGTAATTTAGTGTTTCCAGGTGCAATAATTTAAATGAACAAAACTTTGGTTTAGAGCATGTCCACTCTGGATTTCAGTCTATATATATATATATACTGTAGAGAGATATATCCTTAAAACGAGCTTTATGATGTGTTTGTGAATCAACCGGTAAAAAAAAAAAAAAAAAAAAAAAAAAAAAATATATATATATATATAATAATCTCTTTGTATTGGTATGAATCACCCGCTTGTCATCTTTACTACACAGACACTGGTCTGATCTGTGCATTTTGGTAACCTTCACCGAAACATTCCTCTGCATCGCACCCTGCAAGCCTGGACTTTTCACCCTATTTATCCATGATTGGCAAGTGTATTGGATTCTTTTTTTCCTTTGCTTCAAAAATGCTGTGTCCTCAATGTAGCATTTCACCCCTCTAGCCATGTAACATGAAACATGCCTGTTGTTTTTCAGTTAATTTATTTTCATTGTAACCAGGAATTTGTCTATACATACTTCCATGCACTGGTCATTTGAAACGGAAAGAAATGCCACAATTGTCCCACCTATTAAAAGGTCAACCATGTCCCATGGGTCGGTGTGGTTAAGCTTTAGTCCTTCGCCTGGAGAGAAGGGTCATCATTTGGTTAAGCAGGAAAAAGAAGTTGATTTTTGAGCTCTGGGTGCTCCCTCTGGTGCAGAATGTCTGGGGCAACAGGGTCTCAGCTCAGCAGACAAGGGACAGAAGCCAAAAGGGAAAGAGAACAAATGACTAAGAAAAACACACACAGAGGGTACGAGAAAGAAGGAGGGGGGGGGGGGTCAAAAGCTGGAGATGATTTTTGTTGGAGTTGAATTGTTTATTCCAAACCATCCACTCAGTATGTATCTGTATATGTGCATTATCCCTGTGAAGAAAAAAATGCCTTTGCCAATGTTGTCAAGATTTCACTGAATAAAGGTTTTAACTTACGGCATCTTTTGTTTAATACAAAGTACAGTATTACATTGTCAATAGATTAAGAAAGGACATACATATTAAAGGGATCATTTACACCTATTAGTCAAGTTCAGACAGACTGAATTTGATACTTTTTGTTTGCCTATGATCAGAAAAACAAGTTAAAAAAAAAAAAAAAACTGTGATAGGTTAAACAAACCTTTGCGAGTTAGCATAGAAATCACAAAAATGATTGGAGTAGGGCGAACTCCGAGAAGTGCTCCTCTGCAAATTCTGCTTCTTGATTTGGTTGACTGTTTTTTTCCCTCTTTGATTACAGTGTTTATGAACACCATTCCTGTTTTGTGCTTGCTTCCTTTTTTTCTTCTCCATACCGAGTTTTCGTCATAGTTGCTTTGACGAATAAATCTCATCCAGTCATCTGTAAGGGTGTGCTTTAAAAAACAACATGGACTTTGAAAAAAACTTGGACAAGTCGTTCTAGGCATTTTTAACAATTGACATCATTACAAAGCAGCTTTACCAATATTTGAAATTTGAGATTTCAAATTTAGATTCCCAATCTATCTATCACATTCCATGAGCACATTAACATTATCAACTATACACTAGTAAACTAGTGACAGGATCATGTGCACCCAAGGCCAGAATATCAGTTCTGATCCCACAGGAAAGCCAGTTTCTGAAAAAGAACATGCTGTCTATGATAGTAGCACACCAGAACACTCAGTGCACCACAGTTCATCATGTACAGGACCTTTTAATTTCCCCATATTCTAATATGATTGAGCACTCATGGAATACACCAGACAAACTAGTCTGATCCACAGAGGCCCCAACCTGCAGGTCGCAAATTATTCACTGCCAGCGTGATGCCAGACACCACAGCACACCCTGAGAGTTCTTTGGGAGTCATGCCCAATGGGCCAGAACTTTCCCAAGCATTAATCAGGCGTAACGTTTTTGCACTGTAATGCGATCGCAAATCTGTGTATATATAGAAGAATACCGTACAGATACTTGACCAGCTATGACCTCTCCAACCTGGTCAGACCTTCAGCAACCACAAGAACCACATTTCTGCTTCCTGATTCAACTGTTTAAAGCTTCTCAAATCGAGCCGTGATGTGATGTGATGTGATGTGATGTGATGTGATGTGATGTGATGTGATGTGATGTGATGTGATGTGATGTGATGT
>JAQQZT010000033.1:30056230-30067194 GCA_030068275.1 Clarias platycephalus | reverse complement strand
TGTGATGTGATGTGATGTGATGTGATGTGATGTGATGTGATGTGATGTGATGTGATGTGATGTGATGTGATGTGATGGCCCCACATGGACAGGATAAAGATCGATGAGATCACCACTTATACCATGAACCCAGCAGGAACTCGTGGTTGTCAAAACATTGTGGTAATGTTAATTTGGCAGCTATACTTTAGGACACCCCTGACATTAGGTTGTGTTTGAAAGCTACAATCACTCTGATGAAATGAGGTCAAGCCAACGTTGACTGCATGATGTTGGGATAACACTGAAATACTCCAACACAAAAAAAAAAAACCTTTATTAATAGGATTTTTTTTTTTTATATCAAAGCTATATGTGATACTGCAGTGCAGCTGAATCATGACTATTCATAAGTGATATCATTCACTCACTTTTCACCTTCATGTTGTCTAATAACCTTTTGGTTCACTTTCATATCGATACTTCAAACCTCCCTCTTGCTGCTCCTATCATTAGCATTGGTTTTGTTGCATTTTAGAACCTTGATGCACCTCGCGGAAATATTTTTTCCTGAAACTGGTGTGTTCTTTCTCTGTTTGGGATTTCTGAACTTGAACGCCACTTGTAATAACGTCCATACGACAACATCATACAGTGTTAGGGTTCTTGTTGGGAAGATGACCTGGTACTGCAACTGCTATGAAGTCTTCATCAATGAAAAGTTGATCATTTCAACAAAATAGACTTTTTAAAAGTTTAAAGTTTAAATCGTAATGAATTTAGGAATAACTTTAATGCTTAGATTTATAATTTGCTTATAAGCTCATAATGTCCTGGTTGGACAATTTCACTTGATGGTCATGTAACCATGCTATAAATATAAACTTTATCCTCTAGCTATAGTGTGAAAAGGTGTGGTAACCCTAGAAAAATAAATGTATGTGTAAGGAAACAGTGTACTGGTGCGAAAAGTGTTGGTTATTTTAATAATGAATTGCTGTAAAACTATACTAAACATACCTCAGCATGTTAGACAGTTAGGTTAACAGCGGAGGGTTAAGGTTAATACCCAAGGGCCACACAGTGATGACTTTGGTGCTAGGACCTGAACCACCGACCTCTTAACAGCACAAAGTCTTAACAACTTGAACCACTATTTTCTTTTTAAGCAGCAGCCAATTATCTATCAGCAACATATTCAAATGCAAACTGTTAGAGTGAAATCTCTCAGTCATAAACTCTGCTGCATAAATACCACCGTGTGTACAGTATGTGCATGGAAATAACATTATATTACACAAATTTTGTTCCTGGATAGTATGTGTTATTTCTTAATTGCTTATTCTGTAAAAGTATAGAAACTGGCCTTAAGTCCCTTTAAACATTTCCTTTGTGATGTGGATGATGAATTTTGGTAAAGAACCTATTTTCTACGTAAAGTCTAACAAATTTGCACAGTTATTTACATATGATCTAAATAAAATAATATATGCATTAAAAACATATATAGCAGGATTTGTCTGGAGAAATGCTTGCAGCTTCTTGATGCCAATTCCTGATCTATTCAGATACTGTAGGTCCAGTTGTTTAGCTAAAAAGAAGTGGTGAGTGGTGAGATATATTGCTATGGAAAGTTCTAGAAAATTCCAAAAAGTCCTTGAAAACTCTTGAAAAGTCCTAAAACACCTGAAAAGTATTGCAAGTTCTAGAAAATTCTTTATCCGCCACTGTCAGAACACTGAAACTACCTGGAAGGATCTGGAAAATGAATATATTTGAAAATTTTACACTGCAAACCAAAAAACCTCTTAGCAAATTAAATATACTTGAATCTAGCCAAATCATCTAAAATGTATCAAATATGTTTACAACAAACTAAATTAAAAAAAAATTATAAAGCTCACTTATGGTGAGATGTCATTAAATTGCAAGTAAAAATGTCATGTTCTGTTGGCAGATAATTTTGTCTTTCAAGAACTGAATTCCTAAAAACTAGCAAATGTACAGTATCTGTCAATAGGACAAGATATTTTTCACTTGCAATTTTAGTTGCATTTGACTAGAAATAAGGTTATTATAGCAATAAAGGCTGCCAAACTATAGAATTGCATTATAAAAATAATTCATATGAGTATTATCGTAAGGTGTCCACAAACTTTTGGTCTTTAGTGTATATCAGTCTGAAATCATGAAGCTACTCCAAAAGGTGAAGTATCTTTTTTTCCCCCCATTTTGCTCCTGTGTGATGAGGTCTTCTCTCTACTATGTAACCCTACAATTCAATTAGCAACTATCACTCCAAAACTACTACACTATAATATTTTAGCATTTAATGATTTAAGAGAATTTTTTAAGGACCAGATAGAGGTATACAATCTCATGTTTAAAATTCTACTAATTTATAACCGTAGATTTGTGAACTCTTGATCTGTTTATAAAACTTGCTTATTGTGTTTTACCAATAAAAAAAAACACATGTTCTCCTTTAATGGAGTAAAATCCAATGAATTCAATGTATTCCAATGTTCTTCACAGTACCCATTACTGTTGAGGTTTACTTCAGATCCAGCAGAACTCCAGGAACCTTGTACCTCAACACTGATTGGTTAGTTATTCGTCGCGGGCTTTATTTAGCATTGTAAACCTGACGTTTTAACGCGATCCATTTGTAACATAGCCTTCTATTATAAGAACATTTTTAAATGCTTTTTTTATTCATGTCTTTACTTCCATCACACTTCTGGGACACCCACAGAGAGGTGCCTGGGGCAAACATCTCCCTACACACACCCCCTGCTGGTTGCATAAAAGGGTTTGACACAGCAGTTTTACATCACATAGTATGACTTTCTGTGTGAAAAGCTAGTAATGTTTCTTCAATCTGATTGAAATCATTTTGATTAGTGATTCCAGCTTAAGTGTTTACATGGATGCTGATTTGAACATGTGCAAAGAGATTCCCCCCCCTCCCCCCCCCACTGTAAAGAAGAAGAAGAAAAAGAAGGAGAAGCAGTATTTAACTCAAAATTTTGATATTAGATTACGCTTCACATCGTTTCTGATAAATCCTGCCTTCTGCATTATGATTGGTTACAAGAATTCAGTCTCATATATACAGTAATTGGTTAGATTCTTTACTGCAATATGAAATCACAAGAAATTCAATACCCCTTCCTCAGTCAGAGAAATAAAGTAAACACAGGTGGGAAAATAGTTCTCATGGAGAGGGATGGAAGCAAGATTTTCCTCCCGGAAACTCATCAATTGATTTAATGTTACCCCCACATGGGTCAAACATGCACAAGAATAATATATAGTATACAGACAGGAGAGAAACATCAGATCAAGTGTTTACTTTGCTAATATTTATGTTCAGACTGAATTGATGTGCTCGTCCATTCTGCGCTGCTATTTCTGATTATTAGTGGAATATGTATTAGAGTCTATGTAAACACATCTAGTGTTATCATGACCCGCGTTTCTGTATCAGGTGAACAATAGTGTACCAATGCCACTGCTGGTAGTGGATATCTGTCGACACTGTTACAACTTATCACTTTTTAAAACAACATTTATTTTTTTTTAAGGAAATTAAAGCTAATAATCAATAATAGTCAATAATATCGCAAACCTTTATAAACAAAATAAATATGTGTATAAGCAAGATTTAAGATATAGTTTATCAAATTACAGGTTAAAACAAATATAAGACTAAATGCGGTCCGGTTTAAAAGTATGTGGACAGTGACATCATTTTTATTTTCTTCAGTACACCACTATGATGGATTTGAAATAAAGCATATAATCAAAAAATTTACTGTAGTAGTCTTTGAACTGGAGGTATGATTCTTAATTATTTCATGATGATTTAAGGGGATAAAGGGATCATTTAAACTGTTGAATTTGCATTTGGTAGCAATTCATGGGAACTCTCAGTTGGACTAAGTGCAGTCTAAAAAGCTTTTGAGGCAAATTACAGATGTCATCATTAGGCTGAAAAAAAAAAAATCAAAGACAGGGTGGTTAAATCAGCAATTTGATACATTCTACAAGTGGCACGGTGACAGTGGTTGTGGTGTCGCAGCTCACAGCTGTGAGCTATAGAGTTTGCATGTTTTTTTCCCATGCTTGGTTGGTTTCCTCCGGGTCCAAAGACATGCAGATCAGGCTTATTGCCATATCCAAATTGCCCAGAGTGTTCAGTGAGCGTGTACTGTATGTGCATGTGTTCCCTGTGATGGCTTGGCACATTGTCCTGTCTAGTGCCTAGTGATAAACAGTAGATGAGAGATGAGTTAGTGAGGTATATTCTTAAAAAGAAGGATTACACTGGTGAGCTCAGCAAAGCCTCGAAGACCACTAAGGACAACTAAAGTGGATGATTACAAAAGAAAGTAATGATCCCAAGTATAACACATCCTTTGTCGAACATGGTGGAGGCAGGGTTATGGCTCAAATGGATCTCGAATGGCTGGTGTTTATTGATGATGTAACTGCTATGCTTCCTTCCCAGATTCAGTCAAATGCTGCAAAATATATATACAGTAGGATAGTGATTGAAGCTGTATGATGGCCTAAAACATGCTGCAATTTTTATGAAATTTTTTTAAACGGCCAAGTAAGTATTTGACCACAAGCCGATTGAGTATGCTTTTAAGATTAAAATTCAAGCATTTGTCACATGATCCTTACAGCACAGCGAAATGATTTTTCACATATCCCAGTTAGGAAGCTGGGGTCAGAGCGCAGGGTCAGCCAGGATACAGATAGGGTTAAGGGCTCTTGCTCAAGGGCTCGATATTGGCAGCTTGGTGAAGCTGGGGGTTGAACCCCTGACCTTCTGATCAGTAACGCGGAGCATTAAACATTTTAGCCACCACTGCCCCCTCACTTACCGAATACTAAAACTGAAGAGAGAAAACCCCACAACTCAAAGTGGCCGTAGTTAAGGCTTTAATAAAATAACTAAATGGTAGAATGTCAGTAATTAATAGTGTCCATGGGTTTCAAACTTGAGGCTGTAAAGGATTTGCATCCATGTATTATCCATAATTGTCCAATTAATTTCGAGCCTGTGAAAATGGATGAACTGTATAAATTGAATTTTAAAGTAAAAAATCACATCTTGATTTGTTCCATTTTCAATTTGTGGTGGTGTACAGAGACAGAAATGCCGATACAAATAATAGCCCTTATCTGCCTACTCTATAGCAGCACAGACTTTTATCCCTAGGAAATACATAATCAGTGCCATTTCCTTTATTCCCAAACATTTTGCAGGATAGATGAAACAAAGCATTTTTTAAATTCCATAGGTCTGAGTTTTGAACATGACAATGGAAAAAGCATGCCCTCTGTCCTGGAGATTAAGGGGTGCTTTTTATTGTCTTGTCCAAACATAATGTCTATGGCATCTACACAACATTCCTCTCCGTTTTGCATCTCAGTACAATAATGGAGTTAGTTATTCATCGCGGGCTTTATTTAGCATTGTAAACCTGCCGTTTTAACGCGATCCATTTGTAACATAGCCTTCTATTATAAGAACATTTTTAAATGCTTTTTTATTCATGTCTTTACTTCCATCACACTGCAATGCACCACCTCTCCTTGTGTTATCGTAAACATCTGGCCATCAATCCCAAATATATTTACATGAAAAAGCTCATTTTTCCGAAACAGGTTTATTTTGGTCTTTTTTTTTGTCCAGCTGTCCTTGATCACCCAATGCCACAACTCTGTCCCAGGCACAGAAACTGGATCTGAAATAGGCAACGTTACAACAGAATTGTACACAGGTGTTCCCGTGGGCCTTCACTTGGTTGTTAAATCGGCCCTTCTATTTAAACAAGAGTGCTTTTTGAGACCTGGGTGTACTTTGCTTCTGATTGACCTCAGCACCTCCTGGGTCTCCTTGTGGTCTGCGGAAATCTAAAGGATGCAGACGTGTTTCAAAGTGTGCGTACGGAGCCTGAGGCTTTCTGCTTTCTCCTTTAGTGCATTAGCAGATCCTGTTACATAATTGTGATACAGGCGGTTCGTACAGAAGCCTTTTATGATATGCAGGGACGCATGCATGGCAGCCTGGGTTGGCTGAGGTGGAGCTGTAAAACCGAGGCCAGATGTGTTTCATTGGTAGCTGCTTGTCTTGGTAGTCGACCTCTCTCTCTTTCCTCAACTCTCACTTTTTTCCTTTCCTTTTTTTTTTTTTTTTTTTAACCATGCGTGTATTTTACTGCTCTTTCACTCTGTGCTTTGATACTGTAAGACACATCTCTACCCATACACTCCATCTCTAGCAGCTCCAGTGTTACACACACTCACACACTTACTCTCTCAGCAGGTTGCCTATTTTAGATGTTTTATGAGTCTCTGGGCACAGCAGGACTGGTGCCCACCTAATGCTTAAGCTTCAGGCCTCGCCATGCTGCTGAATATGTTCAATCCATTAAATGCTCATTATGCTGCTCTCAATCATTTTCCTCTCATAACCTCACTTTCTCTCTCTTTATTTTTTTTCCCTCTCTAGGAGCTCGCTGGGCCTTCATCTTCTTTTTTTTTTTTTTCATCCAAAACTATTTAGTCCCATTTAGTCATGTTTCACGAGTGCTTTATTTAACATCTCTTTGCTGAGTGTTGCAATGCAATTATTTACAGCTATCACTTTCACATTATTGGCATGTTAAAACCCTAAACTCTCTTTCGGCATATAGTGTGGTCTGAGAGCAGAGCTCAAGTGGAAGATATTGGCCAACGAAGCCCCACATTTCCAGCTCATCTCCCCATGGAGAACATCTCGGAAGGTGGATCCATAAAAATTCCTCCGGTCTGTTTTGTAAACATTGTAAATTCCTTAATGTCTCTACTAATGGAGAAGATATCCCTTGCTTATATTAGCATAAAAGTGTCCCAGCTCTAGAGGATGATGAACTACAGTGCGAATGATGAAAAAAAAAAAAAAAAAAAACAGGGCTGGGAAAAATAAAAAGTATAGTGGACCCAGTATGAGCTTTATTAGACCTCACACTGGATCGATGATGTGTCTTCTCACTTCTGCACGTGTTTGTGTATGTATGCGTGCATGTGTTAGAGTGACTGGTTGCTTCCTCTGAAGTCCCGCCAAGGGTGTGTTCTGTTTATTAGTAGATGAGGGAAATGAGGGGTGGGTTAGCAGTGGGAGCGGTGCTTTTTGGAGAGGACCAGAGAAGAACGCTGCAGTCTAAACACCCATTCCAGCTGCTACAGGACGCCGCGCTGGCCAGAAAAAAAGCGTAGCTCCTTCCGTTATATCATATCCCCATGCCTGTCTTTCCACATTCACACAATCCTCACACAGAAGCCAGCTATGCATCCGTCTGGAGAACCTGTCCCGGAGTCCTGCAATGTCACGTCTTTTCGTGCTTGTGGAACTTAATATCGCAGGACATGATCAGTCCCCAGCTGGATAATGATGAATAAGCTCGTTTATCATCAGCCTTCTTCATAGAACTCAAGGGAGATATGGTAGAAGCGTCACTAAAAACTAATGAGAGGTTCGACGTTTCTGTGCCAAAGCCTCAAAACACATGCAAGTGTGCATATGCGTCATGTGCATTTCCAATCAGAGGCAGAAGCCAAAAACGTGATTGAGACCGGACACCCCCTGAGTGCTGTAACAGGAGGAAGAGCAGTGAGGGGCGATGGCCTAAGTGCTTCTGTCAGCCGATGACACTTCCTATGAGCGCTTTTATTACTTCTGCTTCCATGAGAGGAACTCAGACTCTGGGCCCTCGAGTGATTTTTTTTACGCCTGCATTCCTGGTGTATCGCGGCTACGGCAAAGCCACAATACAAACTGTTCCATTTCCAGCTGCAGCAGCGGCTTCCTGTAATTCCCCATGGTTCATAAGTCTGCTCCGAGTGTTTACATAGTTTACACACAGACAGCTTTCACAAGCAGCCGGTGAAACTGAGAAGAATGTTTATTGCTTAACGTGACACCACAAGTCAAGGCGACTGTAAGACTGTAGACTCCTCTATAAAGTATCGGACACGGGCACGCATTGCATCCCGTTAAGGTGAATTCAGATGTCTGTTACTAAACATGTATTATTCAGCAGTGTTCCATCGAACACCTCTGCACATTACACTCGTAATTCTTTCCACGATCTACTGAAGTGACATTCTTTTTTTCCTTTGCTTTCGAAACCCCTGTCCTTCCTCGTTTTTCGCCGAGACCGTAGATAGAGCTCCGTCCTGTGCGGTTTCTTCATGCGGCCTGGACGGATGATGCTCAGCTCTGCTGATATGTTTAGACGAGATGTTTATTTAATATTTATTGAAAGAGTCTCCATTCGTAACGCTTAACAAGGGGAAAATGTACGTTTTCTTCACCAGGTCTTCAGGACAGGGGACAATATCAGGACAACTGTTTATAGCTGCTATAAGGTCAGTGATAACAGGAACTAATGAGATGAGATGATTTAGGACATTAAATCCTATCTATAAACACTACAACCCTCGTATATAAGTAATATCTTCTGATATACTGTATGAATAATCCCATCTGGAGTGATAACTATACACTTGCACTTGTTTGACAAGAGAATGTCTGGAGAGAAGAAGGATAGCGACAGGAGGATTTGATATGAGTTGATGTTGGTTTTATTATGTAAAGTTCTCGTTGTACCCTTGTTCTTCTCTAACAAATCACACATACACACACAGCGTTGCTGGGTTTCAAGATCTGCTATCTCTCCCACTGTCCCACTCTGTTTGCGCCTTTATTATTTCCTTGCTCACCGAAACCCTAATTAGCCACATTCTCATTAGGTGTCCTTTCTTTCCCCACTTCCTTCACAGATAAATGCTTGACCATGTTCCTGTGTGCACTGCTAGGCACATTTATAAGGTGATGTAATAATGTCCGTAGCAAAGGCGGGGAAGGGTGGCAGAGAGGAAGAAGGCAGGGAGGCATAGCAACATCCTCCATGGCACAGGGTGACGTAGTAATGTCCGTAGTAAAGGCAGGGAATGACGGTAGAGATGAAGAACAATGCAGACAGGCAGAGAGGCATAGCAACATCCTCCACAGCACAGCGTGATGTAGTAACGTCTGTAGTAAAGGGCGGAAGGAGAGATAAGGACTTCCTTGCCAGAGTCAGTGGCTAACGTCGGCTGGACACAAGAGAACCATCTTGCAACCATGCCACCCACCTTGGCAGGCTCTGGGGTATGGTATGCTAGACAAAGTGCCTGGTGGGTTTCTGTCTTGTTTTGGACTAGTGAGACTGCCTTGTCAAGCACTGGCTAGAACCTGGTGTGTGAGGTTCTCCTGCCAGCTTTGACCTGGAGCTGCGAGTGGGTGGCTTGTTGGTTCAGTGTGTACCTGGAACTGGGTGTGAAAGGCCAAGCCATTGGCCTCTGGCTAGAACATAGTGTGGGAGTCCACCCAGTCAGCCTCCGATTTGGGTGTGGGAGGCCATCCTGTCAACCTTTGTCTGGAGCGCAACATGAGAGGCTGGTTCATCTGCCTTTCACTGGAGCTGGACGCTGTAGTGGAGGTTACCTCATTGACCTCGGACATGAGCTTTTTTTGAAGGACACCTTGCTCCCGTCGGTTCTGACAAAACTCAAGTAAAGATATGTATCTGAGCACCAGGAGAACCTGTTTCAGCAACTGCATAAACATTGAAAGGTTTCTGAGGCCTTTATATTTTTGTGAGCCAGTGAGTTACTGTAGGACAATACAATCCTTATTCATGCTTCATTAGATTTTGGGTCCACCATGTGTTCAATAAAAAAATACTATAGTAGGAACTGTTCCAGAGGGAACTCATCATATGGAGCCTGGGCATTGAGGAACATAATTCAGGGTAAATGGGTCACATCAAATGCCAGCATCATCGGCATAATCCTGGTGTTAAAGTATGTCCTTAGCGTTATCCTGCTGCATCCATTTTGTCTACAAAGTAATCACTATGAAACTGCTTAAACAGATGCAAGTAGAAATAAAATATATTATAATATACAATAAGGCAAACAAGTCCAAAGCACAGCTTAAATACTGATCCAGAAGTTAATGGGTCAGGCAATGTGCAGATGGCAAGGCGAGGGGTAGGCAAAAATGTGAACACAACAGGTTGATTAAATGCACCTGTTATCTATAGATATTGTTGAAAAACCTGAACTCATGCAATAGGAGGTGTCCACATACTTTTGACCCATTGCATATATTGCAAGTTTAGCCATACAGTACATAGAGTTTTATCCAGGCTTCCAAATTAAGTAAAAATTCAGAGTTTTAGTAACATTTTCATTTTATTTAAATAATACCAATTTATATAATAAGAATAATTTGTTATTCTAGGCAATGGAATTGCTGTACAACAATCAATAATTATTATGAAGTCCTTTATTCCTCAAAACCTGCTGGATCTAGCTGGGTATAAAGTCAAAAAGACGTCTGTTCTCTGGTGTTACTCATTCAATCCATGACTGCTTGATGGTCAGAAAGAACAGAACGCAAGTTCACAATTCACTTCCTTACAGAAGTTTTAGTCATTTTTTGTGCACAGGTGGATGTCCTGGGTTCAGAAATGAAAAGATCTGCCACATATTCGGTCCATTCATTAACTGAACCACCTGATTCTAATTGGCATAACTCTTAAGCCAGATAGACAAGACCCAATTAGTGACATCACCTGTTTTATGCACAGGGAGAAATATAATATAGTATATGACCTATATTGTGTTTATACTTTTGGCCACCAGTGTATATGTCTATGACGGTCTCCTGAAGATCATGTACTGTACAGAAAGAACGGGACGCAAGTTCACAATTCACTTCCTTACAGTAGTTTTAGTAATTTTTTATATGTGTCTAGCTTAAACCATTGTCTATGCTTCTTGTTATATAAAACTTTATAATTTTATACAGTGGCTTGCAAAAGTATTCGGCCCCCTTGAACTTTTCCACATTTTGTCACATTACAGCCACAAACATG
>JAQQZT010000033.1:30022020-30032431 GCA_030068275.1 Clarias platycephalus | reverse complement strand
CCATCGCAGGGCACACACACATACACACATTCACACACTCATTCACACACTACGGTCAATTTGGGAACACCAATTAGTCTAACCTGCATAGCTTTGGACTGTGGGAGGAAACCGGAGTACCCGGAGGAAACCCACCAAGCACGGGGCACTTTTATTTAGTGTTACAAAAACATTGTAGTGTTAAGCAAATGTCAGTTTGGGTGTTTTATGTTTATTTATTTGTTTCGATTGTTTTAGATAAATGCCCCAGGAGACTTAAAGCACAAAGCAGGATACACCCTGGACGAGGTGCCAATCTATCACAGGGCACACATTTACATTTAGCCATTTGGCAGACGCTCTTATCCAGAGTGACTTACAAAAAGTGCTTTGAAATTTACATCACTGGATAGATACTTACACTGGGTTACTAGGTTACTAAGTGCCATCAGTCAAACACAATTGGGAAGAGGTTGTTTTTTTTGGGGGAGGTGGCGGGGTTTAGTCCAAGTGTTGAAGAATCAAATATAGTATGTTGTCGTTTAAAGATCGTCAAAGACTCTGCTGTACGGTCATCTAGAGGAAGTTCGTTCCACCACCTACTGTAGGTGCCAGAACAGAAAAGAGTCTGGATGAATGTTGTCCTCGATCCCTGAGAGATGGTGGGACGAGGCAAGCAGTGCTGGAGGATCGGAGGGAACGTGATGCAGTGAATGGTGTGATTAGAGCAGAGAGGTAAGTGGGTGCTAGTTTTTAGCTTTGTAGGTGAGCATCAGTGTTTTTAATTTTTATGCGGGCAGCTACAGGAAGCCAGTGCAGGGAGTGGAGGAGTGGGGTGATGTGGGAGAACTTGGGAAGGTTGAAAACGAGACATGTTGCTGCATTCTGAATCAGTTGCAGAGGACGAATCGTTGACAAAGGCAGACCTGCCAGGAATGAGTTGCAGTAATAAATAACAAGAGACTGAACAAGCACCTGAGTAGCCTGTGAAGAAAGAAATGGGTGAATTCTTCTGATGTTGTAAAGAAGAAATCGACAAGAGTGAGTAAGGTTAGGGATGCGTAGGGAAAATGACATGATCGTCCACGGTTACCCCAAGATTGCGGGCAGTGGCTGGATAACACAAGGTCTTGACCTGGGGATGAGTCACCAGGGATGAACAGCAGTTTGGTTTTACTCAGATTGACCAAGAGAATGGGTATAGGGGTAGAACAGAAGAGGACCAAGTACTGAGCCCTGTGGGACACCAGTAGAGAGTCTGCGTGGGGCAGATGTGGATCCCCTCATACATGTCACGTAATACGACCTATCTTCTAGGTAAGAAGCAAATTATTACCATGCTGTTCCACAGATTCCAAGGCTTGTAAAAAATAGATAATATAACCTTGTGATTCACCTTGTCAAATGCAGCTGACACGTCTAGGAGGATGAGTACAGATCACAGTTCGGCAGATCTAGCAGCATGAAGCTTTTCAGTGACTGACAGAAGGGCAGTCTCTGTGGAATGTGCCACTTTAAATCTAGATTGGTTGGTATTATTAAGGTTGTTCTGTGTGAGATAAAGAAACATTTGGTTATAAACAGACCTTTCAAGAATTTTGAAAATAAAAGAGAGAAGCGATACCGGGCAATAGTTGTTAACTTCTGTTGGGTCCAGGCAGGGTTTCTTGAGGATGGGAATAACCCTTGCCTTTCCCACAAGCAGCAGGAACATGACCAGATGATATGGAATGGTTGATGATGGTTGTGGTGAAGGGAAGGAGGTCTCGTGAGATGGCCTGGAACATTTTGGAAGGGATTGGGTCTAATGAACAGGTAATGGGGTTGAATGACAAGATGATCTGTTGAATCTCATCAGATGACAGGTTGGAGAATTCTGCTAAGGGAGGGAAGGGAAGGTCCCGAAGTTCTGGTGTACGAGTTGGGTTGGAAGTGAAGAACTGGCGGATTGATGCAATTTTCCCATCGTAGAATGTGGCGCACACACACACAGTCGTTCATTCATACACTATGGGCAATTTGAGAATGCCAGAGAGCCTAATCTGCATGTCTATGGACTGTGGGAGAAAACCAGAGTGCCCAAAGGAAACCCACCAAGCAGAGAGAGAGCATACTCCCTGCACATAGACCACAAGGTGGGAAATCAAAACCAGACCCTGGAGGTGCAATATGACGGTGCTAACCAGTAAACCACTTTGTTAATTATAGAAATTAAACTTGGATATATTGAAAAGTAGTCAATGTGCAGCTTGTATAACAGTATCTGAAAATAACTCAACATACAGCGATTAATGTCATGTAAATGTTTTATTTACTTGTAGACTCATGAACACTGATGTTAGCCAGTTCCAATGAGGCCTTCAAATCTTTGTCTGTCACTCTGGGTTGTTTTTTGACCTCACTGATGAGTCTTCCTGGTGCTCTTCTGACTGGGCGCCCACTTCTTGGTAGAGTAGCCAGTCTCAAACTGTCTCCATTTGCCTGTAGTCTGTAGACTGTTGAATTTCTAATGTATTTGAAATTTCTTTGTAACCCTTTCCAGCTTTATGTAAATCAACAATTCTTGATTATAGATATTCTGAAAGCTCTTTCTGGCGAGGCATGGCTAACATTAGCGTATTCTTCTTGTGCGGAGCGAACTCGAAAAGTTTAAATGGTTTTTATTTAGTCAAAGTAGCTCAAGTCTACACCTTCAAACTAATTTTCTTAACAAGAATCCAGGTATGCCAACACCTGACTCTAATTAGCTTTTTTGAGGCTATAAACTCAAGGGTTCAGAAAATACACTCTTACTCTTTCAACTAGCACTTTGAGGTTTTTTGTTGTTGTTATCAATAAAGACATGAACGATTTCTTTTTGTCTGTTATTAATTTAGGCACATTACAGTACATTTGTCAATACTCTTAACTTGGGTGAAGATCGGATCACATTTTAATTTCACAAATTAATGCAGAAAACCATGAAATTCCAAAAAGATTCACATACTTTTTTCTTGCCACTGTATAAGTTTTAAATATTGTTCTTTTCTTTTTTTTTTTTTTTTATCAAATCAACCCACAAAAACCTGAAACCTTCCATCATTCCACACTTGATTGTTTATCCAGACATTTGTGGTATGACCACTTCTGCTTTGTGTTCATAGAGGCAGTTATTTGATGTGGCTTTGATTGATGATGCACTGAGCTGGTTATGCAAATTAAGGTGCATTTACAATTCAATTTATGATTTTTAAGTGCTTATCTGTGCACACATACTGTATAATGCACCTGCTCAACACACACACACACACACCTGTGTTTGAGGTTCTGCAGCACTCGTTGCTATGACTCATGGGCCTTATCGGATAAAGAACAGCTGTTTTCACAGATCTGTAGCTGTTAACTCTTTCTTTGCACTGCACTCAAGACAAATTCAGGCAATTTCACTGCTTCTCAAAACAGCTGTTTTTGAATATCTGCTTAAATAAAGTCTTCTTGCTAATCTCATTATATTAGGTTATAAATTATAGGTTAAATATTATTATATCACATGAAATATAGTAGAGGTAATGAGTATCTTAAAAAAAAAAAACACTGGCATCTGTGCGCATTGTAATTTACTCAAGTGAGCCCTTTAATGATTAAGTAGTGCTTCCTTTAGTGATACACAAAAAAAAAATCCAGGGTTACAAAGCTGATAACAGCAGAGTTATTGTGGTTTGTATACAGTACCTTGTGCAACTTTGTCATGTTTAAATCATCTTGTTGGTTTGGAATGATCTGCAGTGTTACAAGGTCAATTGTGTTGTGCAACATCATATTTTTTTTCCCTCATCAATGCTAAATCAACCATTTGAAGCATGCTTTGTTATATTGAAGGACTATAATGGCTTTTCTGCCTACAGTAATGGTATGGATTTATATGAATGGTTTTACTGTAAAAAATAAAAAATAAAAAAGGGCCACGTAGTTGTGCAGTTGGTACAGTTGCCACTTGACAACTTCCAGTGTTCAAAAAAAATGCCCGCTTTGGGGTCTATGTGGATTGAGTTTGCATGTTCTCCCCGTGCTTGGTGGGGTTCCTCCGGGTTCTCCAGTTTCCTTCCACAGTCTAAAGACATGCAGATTAAGCTAATTGATGTTCCCAAATTGCCAATAGTATGTGAATGCATGTGTTAATGTTGACTGGAGGTCCCACCAAGGTTGTAAAAAAAAATTAGGAATAAATACAACGGTCAGCACTGGCCTCTACAGTCCAGAGTTTCTTAGATGGATGGATAAATATTTTAACAAAAATGATCAGAATTCAGGTCAGCTTTTACTCTACTTTTCTCATCTCAGACAGATGAGATCTTGTAAATCGATTGCACTGGATATTATATAATTAATTTTCCCCTCTCTATTTTATGTGTACTTTAAACAAAAGACATTGTCGAAAAAGCAGCTTTGGAGAAATCTGGATATACACTTATAGTATATCACTCATTAACAAACTAAAGGTGACAGATGCAAGGAAACTCTTCGTCATGAGGAAGAAACCTTGAGAAGAACCAGACTTCTGGGTAACACAGAAGAGGTGGATTATAAAGCTTAATTCTTCAACAGTTGATACTATGAAGTCACGCAATACTGAATATGCTGAAAAGATGCTGCACTCGACACTGGCAAGCTTTTATGGTGAAGGTCACCAAAAGTTGCATTAAACCTTATTTGATGTACCTGCATGCAGTACAGAACTGTACTGTGAACCTTGAAGTATGTTTTTCATAGAAAAGTTAAATTGGTGGTGTATCTTCCTTGTCATATAATGAAATGGTGTCTTCAGTCATGGTGGATCTGAAGAGAATTTCAGGAACTCTGTACATAATGCAGGAATACACCTTGTATGGCTCTCCAGCCTATTACAGGATGACATGGATGCACCTATGGACTGTTCAGCGTCATCACCCACAATATCACTTGTGTTGTTATTATACTCCATCCACCTCAGGATTTGTAGATGCTGAGATGCTTTTCTGCTCACCGTGGTTGAAAGTTTGATTATTTAAACTCGTTTCTGCTTGGTCAGACACATCTGCCCATTTTCCTCTCACCTCTCTCTCTCTCTCAATATTAGGGCATTCCTCACCACAGACCTGACACTCGCTGGGTGCTTGTTTTTTTAATATGTGTGTATTTTTATATGCCCATTTCTGCCAATTTATGCCAAGTCCTTACCTCCGAGTCTTTAAGCAGAGATTTATGAGGATGGAAGCTGTTCCTAGCCGCCACATTTCTCTCTGATCCATAACTTCTCCAAAATATGATACAGATCACTTAACCTCTCCTCCCTCCTTCCCTCTGAGCTGTCTGAACTCTTTAGCATGCCTCTACTAATCGTGCACATGCTACAGCGGTTGCCATTCGGGCCTGAGTGTGTAAGCGTGATAGGTGTGTGTGTGGATGCTGCAACCGTGGGTTGTGTCGTGGAGCAGTGGGGTAAGTGGACGCCAAGGGGAAGTACAAGGAAATCAGAGACTCCTGAGAGCAATGAAGCAGGAACTGGGGGGATGATCTCCTTTATTTATCACTCCTGGAAAGTGGCTATAGTATCTGTCTTTCTCTCTCTAACTTCATTTCACATTCTATGTTTCTTTTTCTGAAGCTCTTTGATGTTTGTCTTGTCTTTGATGTTCTTTGGCTTTGATTTCTCTCGTTTTTTTTGTTGGTCGTTTTTTTATACATTACTGTAGTTTTTTTTTTTTTTTTTAAAGATTTTAATTAGCAGGAGCGGGCATTCTTACGTAGCTGCAAGGTGATGCACCACCTCTATGGTTTAACAGCTTTCTTGAACGCATTACAGAAGTCGGCCTTTAGAGCGGGGGGTCTGTCGAGAGCCACCACTTCATCCTGATGAGAATAATAATGGGGGGAAAAAAGCGACTGAAGCACTTGGCAGGATTCATTATCAGAAAAGGCTCTTGTTTTGTCAGTGACGGCATGTTTTTTTTTTTTTTTTTTCAAAGATCTTTATGTGACAAAACATTCTCTGTTGTGCTCCATGACGGCTGCAATCTGTTATTATCTTCTGACAAACCCAAACAACAACTCAGGAAGCAAAAAAGGACACCAGTTGAGGACAAAGATGTCTTTTACTTCAGGGTTTTCTTCTTGTTTTGACCTGACTTAATGGGTGGGGATAGTTTGGGAGATTTAACCCTGGGGTTTCCCTTCTTTAAAAAAATCTTTTTTTTTTAATGAGTAAGGGAATGGGATGGATGCAGATCAGCCACCAATTTGGTCACGACAGGTTGCACAGGAAGCTAAAATATGTGACTTCAAGAGGAAATCGGTCAGCTCTCATTATCGAGCTGAAGTGCCGAGCCAAAGGAGAGTGAAAATCTCCTGCTGACCTTTTGATAGCATTCCCAGAACCATCAAACAACATTTAAAAAACATTCATAAAGGTCTCTTATGAGTTGTCTCCTTTCTGCACATTTTTTTGGCTCAGGTGTGTCTCCATTTTCCAGTGTCATAATGTTAAGTGTTCCGAAGGGCTTGTGGATATTCCCCCAACTTTTTTTTTTTTTCCTCTTTGGACAAAAATGAAATATGATGGAGAAACCAGTCTCCTCAGCACTCATCTTCCTGTTAGTAACAAATTCAATCGTTTTTTAATGCTAAGGATCAAGCTGTTCCTTTTGCTGAGCACCCAATAGATTTCTTCAACCTCTGACATACCAGCACACACACACATACACACACATACTGACACACGCACTGACACACACACATACACACACACACCGACACACACCCCTCCCAAAACTTTTTTTTTGTTTTGTTTTTTTTACAGGCTTCCCATAGACTTTGCTGCAAATGGTTTCCATTAATAGCCTTTTTTTGAGGGGTGGAGGAGGGCGGTTGTGAGCTAATCTCTCCTCCCACCTGCGGTCTTCTACAGGAACTCTGCAGCAGTTCTATGGCCGCTCCTGTGGATCTGACACTTAATTACAGCGTGGAACGCTCGCACTGAGTCAGGTGTTGTCAGGAGGCGCGATTAATACTGCTGACAACGACCGAGCTGGAAGCCAAGTCTACAACATGAGTACACCGAAGTCCAACTGTGATTCAATACGTGGCAGCGTATTAATATAAACCACCACCATTCATTAGGCTGCACCGCTGACAACTGGCTCGAAGTGTTCCTGGAAACAAGTGTGAATAGTGGATCCTTTTTAGGAAGTAATATTATACTCCTTATAAGTTGTTGAAAAAACAAGAGGAGTTATTTTACAACCACATAACACCAAGGCTGTGACCTTAAGAACGAGTAACTGTTTAAACGAGATCAAAATGTTGAGATTCATTGATTTAGGTATTTTACAAAAAACCTTGCAACACAAGGCTGATTTTAATGTCAAGCAAATAAAACAATTTCAGCTAATGTACTATGATACTATTTTCACAAGAATAATCGAAACCTATGTGACATCCTTTACAATATAGTTGGGTCTTCTATATAATATGGGCAAATAAATACTTAGACAGGACATCTATTTAAAGTAGCAAATGATGTATGTTCTTAGAAAGAAAAAAAAAAAACATGTCTGGCCATAAAAAAATAAACCATCTGTTGCAAATCAGTCTTGCAAAGCTCACATTTGACCCGCTAGGTAATATATATGACTATGTGGTGCGTTGATTGTCAAGGTCCTTCTCAATTTTTTAGCCGTATCCAGGACCGTTCAGCAATTCCGATGTAATTTATGGCCCAGACTGGATCCTAGCACTTTGCCATATGGTGAAGGATGCTGGGAAACGAGGAAGAGATGGAGCGGAGTTTGGGTTTCACCCTTCGAATGCTCTTCTGCCATTGTGACTAAAATAAAGATGTTTGCTTTCGTATGTGTGCGACAGGCCAAATAGCGAATTCTGTGAGATGCTGCCAAACAAGAGCACTTAAAGCACGCTCTCCATGGAGATAACTGTGCATAACTGGAGGAAAAGAAAGAGAGGAAGTCAATTTTATGGGGTAGCAGGAAATTTTGACAAAAAAAAAAAAAAAATCCCTAAGGATTATTGTTTAATCTTACCATGTGTCTATGTGTCTTACCTTTTTCTGTTCTTGGAAATATATGGCATCCGCTTCCAGAATAACATCCTGCATAAAATGATAATCTCTAAGGAGAAAAGTGGATAGTAAATGGTGTAGGTTAAACCACCCAGAAATACAAAGACAAAGGTTCAGCTTTCATTGTATGAAATTACTCAATATCGCAGCATTGCTGAATTCTTGAATTTTACGGTACAATGCTGACATTGTAAATTTAATATTCTATCACAAGAGCTATGTCAATAGTGTCAGCTGTAATTGAAATTATGTTGTCATTTAAGTAAGGTTGATGAATGGTTATCACGGTAGCTTAGTGGTTAGCACTGTCGCCTTGCATCTCCAGGGTCTGGGTTACTGTAGATTCCTACCTTGGAGTTTGCTTGCATGAAGTTTGCAATGCTTGGTGGGTTTCCTCCAGGTGCACAGGTTTCGTCCCACAGTCCAAAAACATGCAGATTAGCCTAATTGGCATTCCCAAATTACCCATAGTGCGTGAATGTTGATCGAAAGTCCTACCACGGTCATAATAATGGGAATAAATACAATAGTCACCTTTGATTGTTCTACAGATGTTCCTAGCCGGATGTATAAAAGATGAATGAATATGCATTCACACGGTGACATCGGCTGATAATAGATTTATTTAATGGAGGGAGTCTCCAGTGTCTTGAGCAGTCGACTTAAAGGCGACTAAGACGCCAAGGTTGGGGATCTTCTTACTGTATATGAGGTCACAATTAAGATAAAATCTATTCATCTTATTTAAGCACCAGCCATACAAAAATGCATGTTTTGACCCACATGAATGTCTTAAAACGACTAAAAGGGGAATTTTTGCATAATATATTCCTTTTAAGGGGATATTTTCAGCCACAGGTATGTCTCCATGATGTAGTTTCATGATAACAGGAATTTGTCTAAAGTGTGTTCCACAATGTTAATGGATAGAAAAGATACATTATCATTCTTTAATAAATAGGAAAATCTCATTCTTAGCATATACTGACTGCTCTTTGACACCATAACACCCAAACATTAATTATTTTCCTATAAAATAATTCTACCAAGTGCTTTAGCCCTTACTTACTGCACTCGATTTCTCATACACTTTTTTTTTTTCTAGTAGAAGGGAAGTGTTTGATTCATTTCATTTTCATTTGACATTTTAATCATAAAAGGTGAGGGTTGCACAATGGAGCGTGTACCACACAAAAACTCCAGGGAAAGTCATGTCCCGGTGGGCACTAAATGTCATGCCTAAGCCTGCTCAGATCAAGAAAAAGAATTTAAATATTTTCATTAAAATACTTATTGTTGGAGTTAATGATGGCAGGTGCCCCAGCTGACATAACTTGAAATTTAAATAGAGCCAAGATTCATCCGTAGCATTTGACGTCATTTGAGGTTTCAGTTCAATTTCCCTCGCATGCAAACACTCAAATTTGGCTTGCAGAGTATGCCAGCTATGCTCAGAGAGAAGATGAAAAAAAAAAAAAAAAAACCTCTGTGCTCTTTCTACACTGATGAATAATGGAAAGAGCTCTGCTCATCAGTATGCTAACGATCTGGTCCTGGTCCACTAACCCCCCCCCCCCTTCCTTTCCTTGCTTATGAAAATCCCATTAGCCAATCAGTCTTCTTTGCGTTTGGTCCTTATAGTGACTCACAACCTCAAGAATAGCTGGAATATTAGTGTTTATCAAATGGAAGAGAAAATTGTGCCTGGCATGGCAAAAAACAAAGCATTCTCAAAGGGATCACCACGGTTTTGTGTTTCAAAACTGCCTGCAATTATCCAAATGAAGTGTGATGGGACAATTTCATTGACATTTCTCACAATATTCCTACCCCATCATTACTTCCTTTTTACATCCTTTCCTTCGAGTTTTATTTTTAGTTGTAAAAGACATTCCACAACCATTGTCATAAAAGAATAGGAAGCACTGATTGACTTACTAAAGATGATTCAAATTTTTAGATAGGTAAAAATGGTAGTAGTAGTTTTATTGTTTTTAAATAGTCATGCTTTAATCCAATTTTGTAGCCGTTTGACACGCACCGGCTATAAACGTGATTTGTTTTATGGTTCGTTATAATTACTTTCCACTAATTATACTACTATAATTATCTTTCCATTTCAGTCACACCAATTTTACTGATGTATCCAGAGGTGAATGATTAAAGATTAAAAGACTAAAACGGCTCAGCTAACTTCAGAAGACATTAAACACCACCTCAACAAAGTGCATAAACTGTGATTCGTATATTAGTTTTTTTTTTTTTTTTTTGCACTAATTCCTCAATTCTTGCTGCTGTGCTAAGGAATGTTTACAGTTTCTCACTACCTCATCACCATAT
>JAQQZT010000033.1:29991435-30004530 GCA_030068275.1 Clarias platycephalus | reverse complement strand
CCTAAAAATAGAAAAATGTCACTGGAAATTAAAATATTGATCTATATAAGACAATTAAACTAAAGATAGAAATTGCAATTAAATAAAAAAAATTAAGCTGGAAATTAAGTTACAAAAAAAAAAGCAGTGGGCCTAAAACATAACCTTGCTGAACACCTAACTTCACTTTAGTATGCTTAGTAAATTCACCATGTACATCTAAAAACTGATAACAATCAGTCAAGTATAAGACCTGAGCAGCATTTTCTAATTTATCAAGGAGTATAGTGTGATCAGTGGAGTCGAAAGCTGCACTAAGATCAAGCACCACAAGCAAGGAGACACAACTCTAGTCAGAGGCCAGCAGTATGTCATTTACCACTTTAACCAGCGATGTCTCTGTGCTATCATGAGGCCTGAATCCTGACTGGTGCATTTCATGAAAGGTATTCCTATGTAGGTGTGAGCATACTGTAACTGTGCTACAACCTTTTCTAGGATCTTGGAGATAAAGGGGAGGTTTGATATTGGCCTATAGTTGGACAGCTGACAGGAGTCAGTGTCAGGTTTCTTAATTAGGGGTTTAATAACTGCTAGTTTTAAGCAGTGCTTAAAGAAGAACTGAGCAGTTTTAAAAGAAGTTCAATTATTTCTGTGATTATCTGTTTGACAAATATACATGTATATACAAGATCTAGTACACAGGTTAATGATTTTGATGGGGAAAGTATGTTAGTTTTTCCTGTCTAAACGTTCACCTATACTCTAAAGTTTCCTCATTTTCCCTTTTTAAACAGAGCAGTTTCCTTTTAGAGAGATTTAGCAAGCTTTTTTTATGGAGCTAAAACCGGTAACAATCCAAAGAGCCCTAAGGGAGCTTTTCTCCCTAAGAGTACTGTTTAATTATGCTGGAAGACTGAACGCAAATAAATAGTTTCCATCAGCCATCATTAGTTGTACCTGGACAGTTAAAAGAGTGGTAGTGTGTAGCTGTAAGTGTCTACGATAAATAAATAAATACATGAATACATTTTAATGTGATATTTGGTATGGACTATTATGTGTGATGGGTAAATGCTCCAGTTAAGTGTAGACTGAGATGATGTACAGTAGATTGAGCATGCTATCTATCTATCCATCTATCTATCTATCGTGGACACGTCTTCAGCTTCTTGCTAGTACTTTTTTTCCGCCAAATTGCTCCCAACCAAGAATAACAAACAACACACATCTGTTTTAGTGTACAACCTTGTAACTTTAATGGTGAAGCAAAAAATAGGGAAAATACTGTAAAATAAATTAGGTTAAAAAAAAACACAAGCACATTTTTGTACAACAAAGCAATGCGACATATTGGTATTTTGATTTCCATATATACAGAATAAAAATATATATATACTTTTTAGTCTTAATCCACTTCTTTCAGTGTAATTTTTTGTCTGCATGAAGAAAAACAAAAACATATACCACATATTTAATTTTTTTTCTAAATTCGATGGTTTTTATCTTTTTTAGTCTGTTCATTTTCTTACTTTTTTGTATGCATTCACACACATCCTGACAATAAAATTTTCTCATGTATTAAGAAATATTATGGTAAATATTTGCTTCATTTTTTTAAAAAGAAAAAAATAACATCTGTAGAACGAAATGGTGATGTTGTTTGGATCATACAGGGTCCTTCTGATATTTGGTGAATTGTTTTATAAATATCTAAACAGAGCATTCGGCAATTCATCTCCCAATTTCTTTAAATATCGCTGCACATTCAGTTTCATTCCAAAAAAAAAAGAAGAAGAAGAAAACGTAGATTAAGTGCTGTGTTTAACAGTTAGAGGGCTAAACACACATGGAGAGTGCAGCAGTGCAAAAAAATAAAAATAAAAAGTTGAGAGTTATTATGGGATGGATCAATCGCTCAGAGCATTTCCATTGGTTTTGACCTGGACGTCCGTGTAAAAAACTGTATAAAGAAAAAAAAAACTATACGTACATAGTTAAAAAAAAAACTAACTTAATGTCTTTGGTGTTTAATTATAAAATTAAAATACAACACTATGTAGGTGTTTTACAGGTTACTGTTCCTCGTTTATCATTCTTAAACCATCAATCTCTCCTTTCCTCACCTGGGTCAAACCTACGCTAATGAAATTTTGTTCGTGAAGTGCTTCTTGTCTTTCGCTAAATACCATTTGTGTATGTGGCTATGCGGATGGTATAGTGCAAACTGTAAACGTTCGTAACGTCTTATTTTTAAAATAGTAAAAAGAAAAGAAAATAATAATAATAATAATAACAATAATAATAACAACAACAACATAAAGTTATAATAATTAGAATAATAATAATAATAATAATAATAATAAACAGAAATGTTTGGTTCCAGCAGCCCGTCAAACGTCTTTCAAGTATCTCTCAACAACACATACATACATACACAGTCACACACGCACACGTATACAAACACACGTAAGACGTCAAATATACTTTCAAAAAAGTATAAAAAGTCAACTTCTTTTTTTTTTTTTTTTAGTTTGTAAAAGTTAATAGTTAACCAAAACAACACATTGATGAAAAATAAATCTTAATACTTGACAAGTTGCATAGTTTTGGTATTTGCTTTATCAGGCACCTCATCATCATGGTCACACCCTAATGCAGGGCATGTTTGGAGTGACCGCACTGTGCTCTCGCTCACATAAATATTATCTCACCACTTTCCCCCTCAGCTTTGTAGCAAAAATATATTATAGATTCTTTTTTTTTTTTTCTTCAGAAAGTGCCACAGAAACTGCTCCAAGCTATAGATACCCCCTTGGATTTTCAGACGGCCAAGTTCAAGCAGCCACCGTGTCAAGAGAGAGGCCCGTCGTTGTATGGGAGTCTGAGTGTAATACAGAGATGGAGAGAGTTCTGTCAAGCTCTTTCCCTCATCCCTTCACTTCACTGCACTCCTTTTTCTTTTGGCCCAAGTCTTTACCATTAGGGCGCTGCTCCCTGTTCCCTCCCCACCCTGGCCTGCAAGCCAAACCCAGCACTCTTTTCTGTCCTTCCCTGCTCGTTTGCTTGTCTTTGTCTGTCTATATTGATTTTGAAGTTTTATGAGCAGCCACACTCCTCCACAATCATGTTTTGGATGTCTTTCTTGACAATCTTCTGCTCCTCGTTGTAGTACAGCATGGACATGGCGCGGAGGCGCGTGGGGACACAGCACGACCTGATGCTAGTAAAGGGGCTGTAACCGCGCATGCGGTAGTGGTTGATGACAGTGGAATGAAAGGAAAGCGATGAGCCCGTGATGCTGGCCACATGGCTTGGGCACTCACCCTCACAGTAGTTGGCATGGTAGCCAGTCGGTGCAATGATCCAGTCGCTCCAGCCGATGTCTTTGAAATTGACGTAGAACTGACGCTTGCAGCACACGCGTACCTTGCCATCGCATTCCAGGCCACGCTTGCGGCGCCGTTTCGTCCCGCTCTCGTCCATCTGACGCACCACAGCCATCAGAAAGGGCCGGTGAGACTGTTCCCGTTCTCCTCCCCCTCCAGGCGTCACCAGGATCGGTGTAGCACGGGCATCAGCACATGTTGGGCATGAAACGCGCAGGTTCAGTGCACTTATGCCCCGTTCCAGCAGAGACTGCATGCTAGATGCTATGGGGAAAGTGTGCCAGCCACTACGTCTGGTGTCGACTGATTTCTCAGCCACCAGCTTCTCCCCAGAGTCCGGCTGCTGCAGGAACAGACGAATGGGGACGGTCGTGCGGGTGCGGTTGCCCTTTGGAAGCCGTAGGAAGATCCAAACATTGGCTTGCTCCACCACAGACATCTCATAACCTTCTTTGGAGATGAGGAAGTTTATCAGACCTGGGGTTTCACCTGAGGAAGGAAACAAGAGAAGCAAAAAAAAAAAAACAAACAGGTCGTTAGTTTAATTAGCTATTTTTAAATGAATGGACAGCTGTTTAATTCTGTTGACTTGGAACCAACCACATCAAAGTTGGCACTGTCTGGGAGTGGCAACTTCAGTCGAGTGCTTGTGCTTTGTAGTTATGACAGTGACGCCACCTTTCAGGACTGACCAGCTCACCAGGATTTGAGCAACAACCGTCTTTTTAAAATGACACCCCTTTTCAATGAATCAAAGGCCGGACTTTGAATCAGTTCTAAACACTTCATACACACACACACACACAAACACAAACACACCTCCTCCCTCCCACTCAACTCTGCCTTGTCTATCCCACCTCGAAATGGAAATAACCGAGTGTACCTACACATACGGCAATAGCCAAGTACAGTAACGCATGACGGCCGTGACAACATGCAGTACATGGTGTCCAGCTGCGGGCCCCGAATGCGCCATGTTTTCAACAACTCACGCTCTCTCTGCGGATCAGAGAAAGAGTCTCACACTGGCGTTGATCCACTGCATTTCACAGACATAGCCGCGGTCTCTGGAACATTTCACTTTGTGGATCAGTGGCCAAGATTTAAATGAATTCCCTCCACTTACTGAGACAAATCTTAAGAAAAAAAGGACTTTCGTCAGGAGCTTGAAGCTGTCGCAGGATGATATGTCTGGCTGTAAATTATGAGTTCTGTTCCAGAGTCTTTCAAAATCACTTGTAAACTGACACCTCAGCAAATCTTATAGTAACACACGGCGGCCTGTGACGGTTTGGTTTTTCACTCGGGAGTTAAATATACACCCCGTTGCCGGGATAGTTGTACATCTACAGTTATGTGGATGAACATTATTTAATCCAATCTCTATTGTACACTGTTGCATATTTATAGGATTACAACACCATAACAATGATGTCAGTTTGTGTGTGCGTGTGTGTGTGTGGGTATGTGTATGTGTTTACACATCCCAAGTCCCATCTGTCCAAACACAGAATCGCTTCATGAACGGAGTCTAAAAATAATGGGCTTTTCCAGCATCGGCTAGATCATTGTTTCCTTTTTAATCTGCGGTCTATGAAAGAACGGCACGTCGATAGCTTTCGGTGAGTTAAGTAAACCCACCTCGAGCTTTTTCCTCAGCAAGAGCTTGGGCCTACACATAGAGAACTACCCCCCACCTGGCTGCGTAGGAGAGCGCGCATGGAAGTAGGCTCGCTCCGCATGATTCTCAATATATTTGTGAGAAAGAAAGAAAGAAAGAAAGAAAGAAAGAAAGAAAGAAAGAAAGAAAACCTCTGAGCTGAAAGACATACAATAATCCCTCAACAATAAACACCGGTGTAACCACGAGAGTGTAGTTTGCACAGCTGTCCCCCACACAAAGATGGAAAATAACATTTACACATTCTTCTTCTTCCTACGCCCCCCCCTCCAACGCAATCCATGTCTTCAAACAGGGGGGAGGGAGCAATATAGGATCACCTGGCAACTTAAAGAGGTGTGTGGTGTGTGTAGTGTGTGTGTGGGGGGGGGGGGGGGTCGACTTTTCTTTAAACACGTCTTTGCTTAATGCATTCTCTAATCCTCATCTCTATCTAGTTTACCTTTAGGAGGAGGAGGGGGTGTGGGGGAGATCATGGTCTTTGATCTCCTTGTTGGCCGCCTGTCATATTGTGTGGCTTCTTACGACCCGGTGCACCAAACCCGAAAAGCAAATTTCACTGAGGTTAGGAAAGAAAATAATTAAAATAAATAAAAACCTCCGGACTCTCCAACAGAGAGGTCGTAAGAGGATGTAAGGATCCGCCTGTCTCGTGGACGGTCTTTCTGTTTGTTCTCCTCCTGGGGATGATTGTAATGAGGAGATGTGATTCGTCTCGAGCTAATTTGTTGACGGTACTGATTAAAGGAGACAGTTGTAGTCTGCGAGCAAAGACTCGCTTGATTGTTGCAAAGGGATTGCGGCTTACCGGGAGGGCTTGGAGAACCCGCTGGATCACTAATGACAAATGCTTTGACGTGCATGTTTCCGGTTAAGGTCTGGGTTAAGTGAACAACTCGACCCGCACATCGGAGATTTTTGCGAAGGATAACCTCAAAACAACCAAGGCTGCACAGCCTTGACACCAGAATCCAAGAGCAGACATCATCATACAGAGACTGCACAGCTTTCCGTTTAAATCAGAAGTGTGACCTATTTCATTCTTTCATCAGCCATGAAAGCTATAAAATGCTGTAACGATGTGCTGGTGTGTGTAAGTTGGCTTCCCTGACTGCAATACCAGACAGCATATTTCAAAATTTAATGTGGTCGTGCCAACTATGAGAACAAATTTAAGAGACTAAACAACTCTGGTATGAGTGTATTAGAATGCCAAATTCAAGCAACCAATGAACAAAAGTAACACTGTCCATGAACTCACATTCTCCTTTTATGTCAGCTACATCTTTCTAGGCCTTATTTTACTATTTTTTTCATTTGCCGTGAATGAAACTTTCCGCGAGGTCAAACTTAAAACTGAAATAAGCAACGGTATGAAATCTTTTAACAAAAACAAACAAATTCCTTTTAAAAATGTTTGTAATGCTGTCTCTTAAGTGTTTATAGAGGCTGTTGCATTAGCACTAGAGCTCAGAGCTAAGTCTCAATTTCCCAAAGGTATCCCAGGAAGGTGGGGAAAATGTTCATTTTATTTGATCATATTTTTTATCTCCTACATCATAACTAATTGACACCTTTGAGAAACTGATTATGCCTGATTATGAATTGAGTGTTTACCTTCTATTCCCAATGAAAAACCCTATAAACCCAGATTCCCTGCACCATATTGTTGAACCCTTACGACCCCTCGGCCTGGCATCCTCTCACCATCATTCCCCTAGCTCTGATCCAAAACTCAATATCCAATTCACGTCACTGACTCTGTAAGTGTTTATAAGAGGGAGACACTCTCAAACCTGACACTAATCAGACCTTAATGTGACAGAGTGATATAAATGACTTGCAATTGCCTGGAGTTCCACATGGGATAAAAAAAAAAAAACACTTAAGGTTGCTAGATGGAAAGGCACGATGTAGCCGTGACTCATCGCTATCGCTTCGATCTTAATGATTATATCCGTTTCGGGATTAGCCTGCGACCATGCGTGCTCCCTTCCTGGATATAAGGGACAAACTGGGCTGTTCGTCTGCTAAAGCTGGCATCTGCAAGCCATCGGCCAATCACACAAACAACTGTGGATCATCTGCTGTCAGTTACCAATGAGAGAAACAGCTTCAATTACAACTCACGTTTGTTTGAAGCAGAAAAGCGGGCATGTGTTTGAAGCAGACCTGCGTCTAAGCTAATGTCTTCGAGTCCAAACAAACAACAACTTGTGTAGATCTGTACACACATGTTGTATTGAGATATCCCATCTAGGAACCTCTGTAGTCCAATTAGGGACCAGTGGTGACCATTGTATTTATTCCCATTTTGTACGACCGTAATAGGACCTCTTGTCAACATTCACATTGTCAACATGCTTATTTATTGTTATCTTATCTCATCTTATTATTGTTTAAGCTTGATGGTATTGCCATGCTAGCAAACAATACGTTAAGTTCTGGCTTTATTCAAGGTCAGCCATTACACATTTACATTTAGGCATTTGGCAGACGCTCTTATCCAGAGCGACTTACATTTTTTATCTCATTACACATCTGAGCAGTTGAGGGTTAAGGGCCTTGCTCAAGGGCCCAACAGTGGCAACTTGGTGGTTGTGGGGTTTGAACCTGGGATCTTCCGAACCGTAGTCCAATGCCCAACAGTGGCTCGAACCGCCAACCTTCCAATCAGAAACCTTGTAAGAGCCTTAACATACTGAACCACCACCACCCCCTAATTTTCTGCATATTCTAGTTAAGAACCTGGGGTCAGAGCACAGGATACAGCGCTCCTGGAGGAGATGAGGGCTCAACAGTGGTTCAACTTGGTAGTGCTGGGGCACGAATCTCCGACCTTCCGGCCTTAACCGGTTGAGTCGTCGCATTAAAACATTGAAACATTAGAAATAACACTGTATTACTACACCAAGCCTTAGCTAAAGTTTTCCAAATTTTTCTTGGTTTCTTTATAAAAAGAGGCACTAATTTGCCATCATGGCTTAATTTAGTGTGTTTTTTTTCCAATGGACGTTGTTTTCATACAGTACATCAAATTCAGGAGTTTACACTCTTATTGCTTTGACTTGAGTGAAGCTGTTTTTTTTTTCCCCCAAAGAATTTGGGGACTTTTATATCTCTTGTTTTCTCATGGATGCTCCAAATTCTTTAGCTATATATGTCTGCAGTATACATGGCAGTACATGCTGGACATTCCATATATACTGTATTTATGGGAATATTTATATTTCATACATTTAATCAAGTTAGTCTGAAGTATTAACAGTAAAATATGCATTACATTACAAGACAAGATGTTGTTGGCTCAAGGGAATGAAGTCTAAAGCTTGAAGGGGTCTTCTTCCAATTAACTAATATCCTATACAAATATTCCACTAGCACATGTTGATTATAGGAACCTAAACTTACTAGCTGTCCTGGTGACGCACTAATAGGGCTGCTTTTGTAATAGTTACAGTCATGAATGCTTGAAATGCAGGATATTGAGGTATCATGAGAGTTCTTAAATGACAAAACCGCCATGGAAAAAAGAGGAACTGCAGAAAAGGCATCAGTGTTGATTCACATCAGCGTTTTTATGACACATCATCTCCCAAGGGTGAAAGAAGCATGCTTGAGAAACACACGCAGAGCCTAAACAGTGCACACACATCGGCGATGTCTCATTTGTCATTATATTCTTCGAAAGTTCAGGGTAGGCAGAAGGTTTGTGTACAGTCTCTGTGCATTAGTGAGGAATGTTCTGAATGTTCCTCATCATACAAGAGCTACAGCTCTAAACCCAAGTTCCCAAGTCCTAAGTTAACTGGTGTTTTATTTTTAATCTTGCCATCCCCAAAGATACTGTATGGGAAAATGTTTATAGGGGTCTGACTTTGTCACATCTTCAGTGGACAGCCCTTTGGAACAAGCGGCCAGTTTACAGATTGTTTGAGTTTCACACAAGGACCAGAATAGCTTCTGTAAACCCGAAGTCTTCGGGTATCGTCGTATGTGTGACATTAGACATGAAAGCTCTCGGACTCGGAGAAAGGTAACTAACTGCCCGATCGCTGTCGTTTTCTTTGTCGATCTTTAGCGCCGAGCTGAGATTGATCGGTACGACAAAGTCAAGGAGAAGCAATGCATTCCTAAGATATATGTTGGCAAAGCTCTGGCGTGCGTCGCTCTTGTCAGCGGTGTTTACAAAATCTGCAAATTCCTGCAATGTCTTAAAAGGCACGAGCTTGTAACTGAACCTCCGGGAGTCACGTTCGTACTCGCGTGTTCTTACGCAAACTCACGAACGCAACTCCGAGGACATGAATTCAAACTAATGACAAACCAGTCCTTGAGATGTGTTTCAACAAATATATGAAATATTACATGAAAGCTTTAGTACTATAAACAGCACTGTGCTTTAAAAGGCAATAATTCACCGTAGTGTAAGCATACTGAAGTCCCTGCTGCCCTTACATGTAAAGTCCTTGTCTCTGGATACTGATAGCCACGCCGAGGTATTGTTTGACCTCGAATTACCTAGAAACTGAGTGGAGGAAATACGGGGCAATTTACGGCAGGAGAGAGAGAGAGAGAGAATGTTTATGTTCATGTCTCTGTGTGAAATAATTATGATTTTGAAAGATTTAGGAGTTAAATGTTCGCGAAAATGTCAGTGTTGTAACCAGCGTTGTTTAATCGCTTGCTCTGAAACTCAATGCCAGTGAGGAATCAGTTACAATCATAACATTGGTCACTGCGGTCACCGGGGTGAGCATGTCGAGAGAGAGAGAGAGAGAGAGAGAGAGAGAGAGAGAGACTCTACATGAAACCTTTAATAAAGAACCTTCACGCGCTCTCTAATAGTTTAACATAATATTATAATATTATTATATTATTATATTATATGTATTTATACAATGTTAATCGTGCACTTTCCTGGACTAATCGTGCACTTTTTAGTTTTAACATGTAAAAAATAAAAGTATAATAATAATCATAATCATTATAATAATAATAATAATAGAAAGTGAATGTAAATTGCACTAAACTGAGATTTTTTGCGTTTTTTCTAGTGTGTGTGTCCAGAAATCCACGTTTTATTTTTCACGTCATTGCTTTTGTCACTTGTTTGCTTTCCCTCGACACTCCGGATAGGGTCTGCCCTCAACTGATGAACTGCTCATTCACTCCATGCTCCTGCTTTTCTGTGAATGGTGAGGGTCTTTCACACGATTCCTCAATGGCCTCCCCCCCTTGTGGTCGCTCCTGAGAACAGCTCGTGTAACCCGGTCCGGTATGTGTGCAAAATGCTGGAATTCAGGCACCTCGTAAAGCTAATTCAGTTATACGAGTACGGTAAAAAATAAGGTCTTTTAAGGTGAGAGAAAAAACGTACCCGGGGGGGAATATGACTTCCATTCCGGTTTTATTTTCTACCATGTAATAAGCGCCATGTGGGAGGGATATTGATTATCTAACAGAAAATTTAAGTGAAGGTCCGTCTCAGGCCGAGACGCTGGCGCGCAGATGCCGGCGGATGTCTGATCATCTGGGTCCAATTTCACGTCGCAACGTGAAGTAAAGCAGGCAGTGCAGCGCTGAATGGAAACGATTTGTGTTGAGTGGATGGGAATCGCCGAGACAAGCGATCGTGCTGTACGTTTCAGTTTGGCTCTTACTGATGATGCCGTGGATTCGATATGCATTTCGTCAACTTATAAAAGAAGATCTACAGCTTGTTCGGGGCTGACCGTGTGACTCTTAGAAGAGAAAATGCACTTGAGGGAATGATGAGAAGCTTCCTGACAACCTGGCTGTTTAACCATTACATACACACACACACACACACACACACACACACACACACACACACATTCTTTCTTGTGTTGTAAACACAGACTGTGTGTCACCTGTCTGTCTATAAAGACTACACTGTCTAGTAAAAACCGTGTCCATTATTTCCGCAGTTTCAAGTTTCGGTTTTTAAGAACAAATTTGTATTAGACTTCAGTTTAAGTAGGATGCCTTAAAGGGATGTGTCCTTTAAAGCACACTATTGTTCCAGCTTCGGTGTGGTACTTAAGTACTTCAAGGTTCCCTGCAGAGTCTCCACTCGTTTTAAAGCTTCGTGTAAACCCTCGGCAAGGATGAAGAAATTTCAGGTCTGTTTTGAAGTGACTCTTATTTGCACTGCTCTTATGTTTGCTCCTGTGTCTCATTAACTTTTCCATTGCTTCTTTGTGTCCCGAATTTAATTCTAAACCGCATGTCAAGCTTAATTATAACCGAACAGACGTTGGCTTAACCAGGGAACGCACATAGTAGCTCTGCTCTCTGCCGCTCAGGAATGAGAAATCCGCCGAGCCCTACGGCACATCGTTTCTGTCATGTCGCTCGATCGCTTCTGCAGCGTGACTCAGAAAGGAGCCCCGTGTTTCTCTGCATCGCGGATTTCAAGGCGTTCTCAACAGCACTCCGAGTCTAACAATGCTCCATCAGATCCTTTTGAAAACCCAGGAGCCAACTTTTTTCCCTCTCGTGACTGCAGACGGCTCCTCGGGAAATGCTGTTAGGCTGTAGGTAAGTGCCGTTTATGGCTGGGAAGCTCAGTGGGGTTTCCCTGATAATCAGCAATTCTATAAAGCAGCAGGACATTTCTATGGAGGACGAGGACGAGGAGGAGGAGGAGGAGGAAGGCTGCACCACATTTCTAGCTATTCTCTCCTCCTTTGAGGCAACAGGTTTTCCATACAAGAAGTTAAACTCCAGTCCTCTCATCCAGCTGTCCTTAGGTACAAGTTTGCTCATTCAACATACAATATACACACACACACATACAGACACATACAGACATACTCGGATAAGGACTTACCAGCTTCAGCAAAGGTGATAATTTCAGTCTGTTCGCTGTTCTCGGCCTCGAGGCGTCCGTGAGGCTCGTCGTCGATCAGAACGCTGCCGTCCTTGGCCACGCGGCCCACGTGGACCTTGCGGATGGCATTGAGCAGGGCAGCACGGGGCACGGGGTGTGTGATGTTGGGCCGATCCTGCAGGTGCAGCATGCTGAGGATGTGCCTCTTCACCGCCTCCACCACATCCTGCTGCGCCTCCTCCTCCTGCATTAGCGCCTCCGCGCCACTCCTCCGCAGCCGTGCCATGGCACAGGAAGGGCAGTCTGATGATGAAGAGGGTGAGGATGCCAAGGTGCCTGAGGTGGCCATGGCATTAAGAGAATAGGAGTGAGCCAGAAGCAGCAGTGCTACACTCAGAGCAGGCAAGAGCGTCATCCTTGGAGCGGGAGGCTGGAGAAACGATGCAAACTGACCACTAACTTGAATAAAATATATATTAAAGGAAAAAGAAAAAAAGAAGAAAAAAAATACTTTTTTCCTCTTGAGCAAATGTCCCTGCAGGAACTACCTGTCTTGTAGATGTCGATTTGCTCAGTCTGATGAGGTTTGACAATGGAAAAAAAAAAGAAAAAAGAAAAGAAAAGAAAAAAGTATTGACCTAAAAGTTTCAAAAAGTTTCACCTACTAAAATCAAGCAAAGGATTAAAAAAGGGTAATCCTTGATGCTAAAAAGGAGAGCTGCTGTGATGAGCGGTGATGAAGAGGAGGAATACTTCTGCCGGTTGCTTCACTTGAAGGTGCTCTGTCTCCTTCTCTCTCTCTCTCTCTCTCTCTCGGTTTCTTGCTTCTGGGTCTCTGAGAAGTTTGGATGGGAAAGGCAGGCGTCTTGTGGACGAGCCCTGGGGAAGCAGTGTAGAGCTCTGGGACTGCTCACTATGCACGAGGTGAATTTACAAGTGGGCTGGGCTCTCTCTCTCTCTCTCTCTCTCTCTCTCTCTCTCTCATACACACACACATACACACACACTCTGTCCTTCTCCCTCTTCTCAACTGTGACTCCACTTTCTGTCTTACTGTAATTATACTTCTTTCCCTCCCTCTCCTCTCCTTCCCTCTTTCTCTCCCGCCCTCTTTCTCTCGGGGGGGGGGGGGGGGGGGGGGGGGGGGGGGGGGGGGGGGGGGGGGGGGGGGGGGGGGGGGGGGGGGGGGG
>JAQQZT010000033.1:29969142-29985969 GCA_030068275.1 Clarias platycephalus | reverse complement strand
GATAGATAGATAGATAGATAGATAGATAGATAGATAGATAGATAGATAGATAGATAGATAGATAGATAGATTTTTAATAACACAAAGTCTGAACTGAACTGACTGCTGAAATTCTTTGGTGTCTTAATATGTTATAAACTCTACCTATAATGCATTCTGCTAGCAATTTCTAAATGTAAATACTGTAAACATTGTCATATAAAAAAATTAAACAACCTGGATAGTGTATACTACTATATGTTGTACAATATAAGCATAATGTACAGAATGTATCTGTAGGTCATTATGTATGTGTTCTTCATAGAAAGTGCTACCAAAGTCTCTATAACAACTAATACCTTTGAAGTCTTTGAAGTGCTTATGTTCTGGTGAAGTTACGTATGATCACTGCCATTAATAGAAATTGACCAAATATTGCACAAATGCCCATCAAATATCAAACAGTGAATAGAAAGAAAATACATACAGCACACATTATAGATCAACTCAGGTACTGAATACACAAGGAATGCTGTACATGCTGTATACGAAGATGCATGCTAGTGCAAAAAGAATACGATGATACTTGTTTTGTTTTTTTTGTTTTTCAACCATGTTGCAAGTGCAATATAATTAGTATTCCTATATATTTTACATTTCCTCCCACCTCCCGTGTTTGTGTACAAAGGCCCTAAAGACTGGGGTCCCGTTCAGGGTGTGCGCCTGCCTTATGTCCAGTAATCAAGATCAGGACCATAAAAAAAAATCAGTAACTGAGAATGAATGAATGAATGAATGAATGAATGAATGAATGAACGATATAACCCCGAAATAAGAAGAGGTCTTGTTTGTAATCACCACTACCAGGACTCATGACAGACGTGCTCTGATTTTTAAAAAAGGCTTCAGTTCTTATAATTAGTTCAGCAAAACAGCAAAATTATGAGTCAAAAATGTAACCTTCGTAGTAGACCCTATATTCAGGGAAAATGTTTTTTAAAATCGTTTCCTTAAATTTCTTTAAAATTTTAGCATGAACATCAATCAAACAATAAATACATTTAAAAAAATAAAGGTTCTATTTGAAATAGAGAAACACTGTTGTTGGAGAGTTGCATCGCAAAATGTCAGAAATGTCCATGCATTAGTGAAAAAAATGTAATTGAAGTTGAAATAATTTTAGTTGATGGTTGTGGGTTTTGTATTCTGTGTATCAGTGTGTGTGTGTGTGTGTAAGCAGTTTACATGAGGCTCACCACAATTCTTGAAGTATTATGCAAATGAGAGAATAAACTTGACTTGAAATGTTTTTATTCTCTGCAAACTTCAGAGCGTTCTAAGTGTGCTGACACTTAAACATTTTCAGAGGAAGTGAAAGATGAATAATCAGGATGGGATATACAGTACAGTATATCATGCCACACTTTACAGATTTTTATAAAAAAAAAAAAAAAAACACATTTGAAAAACATTTATAATTTTCCTTCCATTTTACAATGATGTACCACTTTGTGTCGCATACTGTACTGTATGTATCCCAAAAACCAATCAAATACATTTATGTTTGTGGTCGTGATGTGAAAATTGGAGGAAAAATAGTTTAAGGGGTATGAATACTTTTGCAAGTCACTGTAACATTTAAATGATCATTAAAGGGAAAACAACACTTTACAGTTCTGTTCACACTGACCTACAGTTTAAACATGTCAAAACCATGAACATATTTGTTATTTCAGTATTTTATTTTACTTTCTTTTATTAATCTCACCTGTGCAATGCCATGACTGCATCATTACACTTGCATTGTATTTCCTGTGAACCAAAATTTGGGTGTAGGTGTTATAAAATCATCTTATGACATATAATATGACTAAGGTTTTATGACAAAATAGCCTATAACAGTCTTTATGACAACCAAGGGCTCTTGTAATAAGCTTTCGTAATTATTTACATACGTTTGTGTTAGTTGTCATGAAGGGTCTGTGAATTGCTATTATTAACCAATTATTGCACTTTGACTAGGGGGAACGTTATTTACAGACTTAGACAATAATAATAATGCAAGTCTATTAATACTAATACACATTGTATGATGGGAAGTGAGTGGATGTTATACAGGTTTCTAAAGTCTAAATATTTATTCTGTCCATTTGCTTTTTTAACCACCAACTATGTTTATCATGCATTAGACAGCACCATCCATCATTCATCACTGGCATGAATGCACAATTGTGCACTCATTAGACTAAATAAACTCCCACACAATCAAATCCCACTTGTTTTTTTTTATTCCCATCAGTAGTGTCATTTAGTCCATGAATTAGAAGTTAATGAACAATTTCCTCCCGTCTTCTTTCTCACATCAAGAGACAAGTTACCGAGAATGCGGTAGACATTTGATGACACTCCGTTTCCTCTCCATCATGACGTGGAAACTAATGGACCGTGTTACACACCGAACGTGAAGGGAAAAGAAAAAAAGATGGGATTCATCCATTTGAGGAAGGAAGAGAAGACATAGAATTGAATGTGAGTCAGTGAGTCAATCTTTCTCTACATGTGGGTTCCCTCTAGAAAGCAAAACCTTCCCTGCCTCACACAGCCTCGCTGTTTCTTCTCACAGAAAGCCGATGTGTGATCTGGAACAGGAATCGACTGTTCACTTCCTCGATGTGTGAGGCAGCCCAGCTGCACAGAGGAAACCGTTGAGAATGTTCGAGGTCAAAAGGTCGGGTAGGGTCGCATCACCAGGTCACATCACCTGCACCGAACAGAGGACATTTCCCTCTGTACGGAATAAATAACTGTGCTTACTGACCAGGGCTGTCACTAGTGGAGTGAAAGGAAGTGCTCTACGCTGCCTGAATTCATTTTGTATTTTTTTTTTGTATATAAACCATGAGCTCAGAGGCACAGTCTCAACGGGACGTAAAATTCTCAACCACACTGGTAAATAAGGGGTTAAAAAAGTATAACCATAAAATAATCATGCCACCTCTGTAAAATCAGTGGAAATAATAAACATAACCAGTAAGTTTCAAGTATTATTGTCTTATTCACAGTAAAGAAACATTTTCCCTCCATACAATGAAATTCTTTCTTTCCTGTCCACCAATGAATGGCAATAAAAAAAGTAAAAAAAAAAAAATATGCATGGGTATAAAATGAATAGGCATTTAAAAAAAAAGGATATATATCAAACAGAATATAAAATATATACTGTACATAAACAGTAAGTATATATATATTTTTTGCCACGTTATTAAATTCTTCAATCTGATTGGTCAGAAGGTGTGGATTAATTTCATACACAGGGACTTGTATGGCAAATGGTCCACATACCCTAAGACTAATAATAATCAGATTTTTAAAATGATTTAGTAGATATATATCTGCAAGGCATTTTGTGTGTCAGCACTTTGTAACAATCGGTATGTTTCCCAATAAGGGTGAGTCTCAGGACAAAGCGATGCCTTCTGGTGGACAAGCTGCATTTTTTTGGTCTTATTAACTTCAAAAGAGGAAGAAAAAGGGGCTTTTGATGAAGGGATTGTTTATAACTGCTAAAACATCGGCATTAACAGGAACCAACGTTTTTCACGGATTTTTCATCAACCTGAACTCAAGTATAAACAGTAAAAAAAAAAAGTGCAATGCATTATTCATCCACTTTACATCACGCCACCAGGTATCACACCACCCTGGGAATGGATTAATATTGCTGCTTGTCTTGTGTAATTCCTTCCATTATTTTACATAACGGCAATGCTCAATAGGATACACGACACCTACAAAAGCCTACATAATTAATCACAGTCGACATAAACCTGTGTAAATATCTAGAAATCCTTCTTACAACCGCTTTCAGCTGTTTTGCTCTCAAGTCGATGAAACAGATTTACTTTGACATAAAGTTGTGTTTTGATGCGTTCTGCTCCCACTTATGCTTAGAAGGTCATGAAAACTGACAAATGACCTGTCAGCTCAAAAGGAGCATGTTGGTTGAGGAGTCATGATACTGAAGGTTTTGATTATGACATATCTGTATATTTCTGCTTTTGACTTAAAAAAGGGAACTTATTTTCTTTTTCTTGTGTTTTCACACAGCATAAGTGATAACCGGAAATGATTTGTTTCGTGGACATCCCGCAGCATTAAATAAAAAAATATTATGCAATTTAAAACGTTTGAAATTATAATTGTGTGGAAGGTGCTGAGGAGTAAAAAGGTTCAGGGCATGATGTTAATGGGAATTTTCAACTTTGGTCTAATAACAATAATCTTTAGTGTCAGGATACATCACACCATTTCAACACTAATTATTTATACTGTACAACCCCTGTTTGATTTTATTGCTAACATGGCAAATCCTGCAGTTGATTGTCACCCGTCTTTATGTTTTGTGTTTTTTTTTTTAACATATACATTACAGCACTGTGAAATCCTTTTCTTTGCATTTCCCAGTTCGGGGTCAGAGCGCAGGGTGAGGCATGATACAGCTCCACTGGAGCAGACAAGTTTGAGGGCCTCGCTTAAGAGTCCTTCAGTGGCAGCTTGGTTGAGCTACGGCTTGAATCGCAAAACTTTAACAAACTACTACTTCCCCAAACCAACACACTTTGAACAGCTTCACTGCTGAGCCTAGAAATCCAATATGCTGTGCATTATCTTGGGTAAATCCCCAGGTGTGAATCCACCTAGGCTGACCTGAATGAGTTTGGTGATGGTGATTTGGGTGTATTTGCTATTTCTCAAAGAGCTAATCTTTGGTTCATCAATTTCTCAAGTTCAAATGTAGTATCGTTTCAAGCGTGTCTGGCTTCCCTCACACTTGCTGAGCCAGGTGAAAAACACCATTGTTAATAATGGTTTCCTGGCTGATTGTTTATTAAAAAGCGTTCTGTATATCACTTGGACCTGAACATGATGTAGTGCCTCAGGACAGAAACCCCTTACCAGCATGTCTGCGGTGTGATCTGTTCTCAGATTATTATGTAACTGCTTCCCTTCATCCTATTAGATATGTGTATTATCCCTGAGTAATGAAGCGCCCAGCAAACAGACATGACCGCTATCATTTTGGAATAATATTATTATTTAGTGTTGTAGGACATAGTGTGGTTTTAATGATTCCAATAGAAAATAAATAGTGCGACTCTGTACGAGGTGTAGGGGTTCAGCGCTGAGGGATCTGGCTTTATTTTAGATGTTTAATCGTATCAGTTATGGTTATAGTAATAAAAAATAAAAAAAGGTGCATTGCTGATTTTTCTTCTTAATTGCCCCTGGTAGCCAGATATTCCGACATCCTTCAAGCACTGCCAGGACGGGAAAATATAGTACTCCAAATGGATTAAGAACAGTTTCTTAAACACAAGTGCTCCATTAAAGGCTTCTCCAAAGCACTCGGGCACATCCGGACACACTCATGATGTATTCTCCCTACAAAATGAGCCTTATTTATCAAATCTCTCTCGGCTTTCGTCTCTGCACGTACATGTGGTAACGCATGTGGGACCATTTGTTAGTTGTAAATGCCTACATCATGTAAGAATTCCTGAATCTGATTAGTCAGAAAGTGTTGATCATTGTTTCTGACAGGCGTGCTGGCTGTAATCCAGATCACACCTTTTTTTGGTAGGGATTTTAAGCAAAGATGGCTGTAGGGAGTAATGTGAGTAACCGTTGATAAATGTCATTCTTGATAAGTGTTCTTTTTATGTACCATTTTTAGAAGACGTCTCAAGCTAAAAGTCTTCAGACACAGGAAAGTCTTGTCTAAAAATGGATGGTTTTCATTTTTTTTCAGAAACCTTATCCATTTTTTCCCTTCTGAATTTCAAGAGAGGGGGAAAAAAAATAGCCTGTTTAGTTGTCAAGTGTCTACATAATGCATGTACTTTCCATTTCAACCGGAAATTTGTCATAGAGCATGCCATTCCCCTCACCAGACTCTGGCTCAGCTCGAGTAACTCTTCTCCACCATCTTCCAACTTCAAAGTCAGTTCAGGCCTCCAGCATCCCAGTTGTTTGATTCAAACACTTCCAAATTTTGTCCTCAAATTAGTTGTTTGGGATACGTGGCACTGACGTTAGTCTCCCACACTTTATTCCTCATAATACTAGTCACATCCCTGAGACAGCATCCATGTTCTCATGAGCAGCGTGTGTGTGGAGTCACCCTTGTAGAGTATCACACAGAGGCCACGGCATTCATTGTAATCTTTCTTTCACCATCCATGAAAGACTACAGCTGCTCTCATGCACTCTCTTTATCGCTTCCGGCAAAGCCAGACACACCACAGACCAAGACGCGTAACAGCCCAGCAGGTCAAAGCGAATCACTGATTCATTGATTCCTAACGCTGTGGCCTCAGTCTTGGTGGGGGGGCGGGGGTGAATCAGGAGCCCTTCTCTTACCACCTCCTAGATCTGTGGGTTTGTGAGTAAGGTACCGATATGCAAAAATAAAGAAACAATAGGCAGAATGGAAACGCAGACTGTGTTCCACCCGGCGCTTCTAAGCCTTATAAAGCCAAGCCTGTGGTTTTGGAATCGTTTTTGTTTTCTTCTGGTGGTTTTAATTGGAGCAGTGTGTAAGCATGATGGCTGCCATGCTGAGTGTTTGCAGAAATTCCCTTTGGATTGTTTTGGCAGGAGGAGATGTGTGAGATGAACTGTGTTCATTGTCGTCTCTGCTGTTAATTGTTTCGCTCACTTTCTTATGCATCTTCTACTGTACGTCATGGTCTTTTTCTTCTCACGTTTCTTCTCTGCCTCCTCCTTTTCTCCCTTGTTCTTCTTCTCCCACTTTTTCTCTTTTGATATGAGTTTAGATAAGTTCTTCTCTATTTGTTCTTGATATGGCAGACTAATTATATTAAAGAAAAGTTTTATCAAGCATCATCATCACCATCTTCTTCTTCTACTTCTTTTTTATGATATGGTAAAACTAATTATGATATAAGAAGATATTTATGTTAATTACTGTTCTTCCATCATCATCATTACCATCATCATCATCATCATCATCATCAAATTTTTCTTCTTCCTTCTTCTTCCTTTTTCCTGCTAAAACTAAGACAATCCACACAAATTGCTATTCTCTGTTGTCATTATTGTTTTCTTCTTCTCTCCCTTCCTTCTTCTTCTCTTCATCTCAGTTTGTGAAGCTGACTATAACAAGGAATGCTCATGTCTATTCTTCATCATACTCCTCAGTCTTTACTAAAGAAAACTCTATTCTATTGTATTTATATAAATAAAAGAGAGTTTTTGCCTGTACATTGGTCAGAACTCACTCTTATAATGATATCTCTTCCATTGCATATATTGGGGGACTAAAAACAGTCTGCATGTCTGTATGTCTGTCCAGCCAGATTTTCTCACATCATGATGCAAAACTTCCTCGACAAAATGTAATAAAACTTTGGCAGTACTTAGGTTTTTTCCCTAAGTTCATAATGTTGAACCTGCACCATAAATGGAGCAAAATCAAAATGTTGAGTAGAAGGGATGTTATGAGTGCTGGAAGCTGCCACGATCCTCAAGAAACAGAACAAAACAAAAATGTGACACAGCATGGCTACTTCAAAAAAATAACTATATAGTAGACTATAAAAACTTAACCTTCTTGTGGGAAGTTTTAAACCATTTTGGTTTCTACAGTATGTTCTGAACCTGTGGCACAATGCGAAATAAAACACGGGTCATTACAACAAAATACCCGATTAGAAAAAATAAAAATTTTAATCAGTTATGTGCCAGAATTTATAACAGCATCACCCAAAACTGCCAGTACAGTATTTAATTAAACTTTTGCAGTACTTAGATATCTGCCTGATCTTTAACCATAAGTGAAATCTAAATGTTGATTAAAAGCAGCCTTACATTTGTTTTTCTTTGTTCTGCCTTATAGAATGACAGACAGACATGTACATGGGCTACAGCCTGAAATAATAATAATAATATCACTGATTATATTAAACCTGATCAGAGTATTTTTAGCTTTAACGTTTCTAACTCTTTCTAAAAAACGATTTAAACAACAGGCACTGCATTTCATTGCTTGAAATTGGGCCTTTTTTAACAAAAACATTTTCCCATGAACATCATACTGTATGCTTGGATCAGATCCTCCAGACAGGCGTTTCCAGTTCTCTTACAGTAAGCAGCTTGTTGTATACTCTGGCACGGTCCCATGTTTACTTCTTTGTATATGCGCCTTTTCCTGACCAGTTGTTGTCATGATGTCACATCCGTGGCTGGAATTTTCAGAAGTAATACTGACACCACGAAGATGACGTGAGTTCCTCTAGAAGTGCTTTGTCAATGTAATTCTGTGTAGGTTACTTAAACCAGTTATAGGAATATACTCCCGTAGGCTGTGCACACGTGTGGGCTGGATCGCAATCTTTAACCACTTTACGTATCTGTGGTTCTTTTAATTGTGAAACGTTGTGTTTTTTAATATGACTAGTGTGATGAAAGATGCTTTCAGAAATGGTCGTGTTTATTATGCATCCATTTCCTTTTGGAGGGGTGTCTTGCTCAGATTTTTCCTAAAGCCTGGTCATGTAAAGGACATATTTATAACTTTAGGTGTTCTACAAATGATGAATGCTGTATCATCTTTTCTGGAAAGGCAGGCATGATTTTATTCTGTTCCAGTATGCATTTGTTTCAACTTTGAACAATTTGTGCCTTCTAGCCATGTCTGAATCAAATTCTTAGTCATGAACATTACAACACACACTGGCTCGAGTCCAACTACTGCTTATGGAGTAATATCATTTAGTAAATTATTAAGAGAAGACGAAGGGAATAAAAAAAATGAATCGTCTACTGAAAAACTACTTTACATTGAACAATTTCAAGAGAATATTTGTAATGAAAGATGATCTTAAGCGGTCCTTTTACTTGCAACAAAATGACCTCCAACTATCGGCCGACAGGTAAACATTCTATTCTAATTCATCGCTACAGTTCGACTGAATGACGTTACCTATAGAATCTGTCATCAGCTGTTTTGAAGCAGGCAGCAAGATGACCAATGACACTTTGCCCTTCTGAATAGATGTTCATCTGTTTCTCTAAAGATGTTCTTTATCTGTCACCCATGTTCTATTCTACAGACGGTAGCTATGGACTCTCAGCTAAAAATGTGCAAGCAATGGGTGTCCTATTAGCGTCAGTCAGGCAAATGAAGGATAAATGGTGCGCAAAGTCATGTGGCGACAATTTATTGTACTGCCGTTCAAGTTTTTAAACAATACCTCCCAAAAATAAAAGGCAATTTGCTTCCAGGAAAAGTTGTTGTGAAAGAAGATGTTCATGAAATTGATACTGCATACGTCTGGTCAGCCATGAAAAACTGTTTCTTCATTCTTCTTCTTGTTCGGTTTGGTCATCTTCTTGCAAAGCTGCTTCATGTTCCATCTGTTGTTGGATAAGTGGAAAATTTAATTGGCCAAGCATAAACTTTTTTTGAAATGAAAGAGAAAGGGCTGTCATTTTTATAGTGGTTTATAGTGGACATTATGTCATCCATCATTGGGTGATAAACTGACGAAAACCGAATGTTAATCTCTGCTTGTCAGTTGTTTATGATCGTCAATCTGTAGACAATCAACCATCAGTTGGTAATTATCTCACATTGTCTCCAGCTTTTTCGACCGTCAGTCATTAATATCTCTATCGACAATCTTCGTCCTTTTGACTGAATCACGGTCGTTTATTATTGTGTGCCAAGTGTGTCGCTCAAGGATTGTTGCCTCTTTTGCATTTGTGTTGCCAATGTAGTCGTGAGTTGTTGTTTTTCTTGTTGGTGGAAACATATGCCTATAAATGGCCAAGGTCTGTTATTTTTTGTTGAAAGTAAAACGGAGCCTTTACTTAGCTAGATATCTTAGGCATGGCTAAGTTGGGTTGGTGTGGTGTTTCACTGTATGCTAGGTTCTGTAGCTGCCTAACTATAGTGGTTCATACTCCGATATCAACCAAAATGCCCCTTACACATTATTGGGCATTTCCTATAGGATGTGACAACACTTAGACAATCATGATTAAACATCAAAATGGCATCTTAATTTAATACAGAACTTTTATACTGTAAAACATCTAAAGCGCTGACTACCTCATTCAGCTAGCTAGCAGGTAACAGCTAGCATCTTACAGCTTACATATACATGGTTTAGCATGTTGAATTCTGATCTCTCAAATGCTGATATCCTCATGTGTTTTGACTCACATAATTTGTGAATTGTTATCATGCTGTTTCCTTGGAAGCATTTAATAGCTGATTGGTCAAAGATGCTCATCTGTCTCCACTGTCTCAGATGCTGTTGACTAAGTATTTGACATCTGTGTGGACTATGTGAGGAAACTGGGTTTGATTGTGTCGTCATTGAATTGTTTAAAGTTTTCACATACTGCTCTTTAGTCTTTACAAGTTCTGGGGTTTTTAGTCAGCTTACAGTCATCGGGAGTTACTTTACCTTTGCAATGATGATACAAATATGCCGATCAGCCATGACATCAAAACTACCAAGTGAACAACGTTGATCACCAACTATATACAGTACCAGTAAACTGGTGACAGGATCATGGGCACCAGAAGGCTCACTCATGTCTGCGGGGACCAAAGGCCAAAAAAAGTCAATACTGGACATGATAGAAAGGCATCAGAACAAGAAGTTAACCAAAGAGCCCAAACTCTAAGTCCAAATCCATGGAGGCCCTACAGTATGACGCAGCACACCCCTAGAGGTCCTGCGGAGCCATGCCTTAAGGAGTCAGGTAGCACCAAGCGAACCCCAAAGATGGTTTTAATGTCATGGCTGGTTGGTGTAAATGTAGTAAAGTTGTTTACTTTATTGATGTATTATTTTCGTTCAGCGTGTTAACATCTCCTGCTTTCGGGACACCGCCCCAGCACACAGCCACATCTTTCTTGCATCCATTTCTCACAATTACATCCACCATTCCCATACAAACTCCCTGCTTGTCTACAGTTTAACAGGGGATTTCTTTGCTTTAGGAGTCTCCCTTAAAATTCGAAAAACACAGCCAAATAAAATACACACTCAAGTTCACAAGTTCGTTTATAACATCATGCTTATGAAGTCACACATAAATATCTCTCACACACAATATAGACAAGTGAGCATGTTTAGATATTCACCCTAAGCTTCTGTTTAATCTGATGCATTGTGCTTCGTGAGTGATGTATGATGGGTCGTAACAGGAGCTGCAGAGCAGCTGGGAGATGGGTTTGTACAACGAGAACAGAATAACATTACAAATTAAACAAAGGGAGGCACTAAAACTTTCCTGCGTCTGACATTGTCTGTGGTTTTGTCTTCTGAGAACACATCGAAAAACAACACACAGAGACTTCTGTCATCGCCTTGTCCAATCTGCTTCACCGTTTCATACTGTGTGTGATTTTAAGGGCTTTCCGCAGGGGAAACACATACCGGGATAAACAGCAGTTCAGGGCTATTTTAATGTCAGTGGATTGGACATCTGTGATCTCAGAAAGAGTGTTGGATAAAAGAGAGAGAGAGAGAGATGAGGGAGAATGACACAGTGACAGATTACCTCACTGTTCTTTCACCTCTATGACTAACGTCACCTATTGGACATCTGTTACTCTACATGTGGTCGAACTTAAAACACCCAGTACATGATGGGTACAGTACAAATGTGGCTCTGCCCATCAGCAGGATGCCACTCCTGCTCATCACATCTTTGTTTCTCCGTACCTCCTTTCATTTTCTTTTCCTGTCATTTTCAGACGCTGCGGTCAGAGGGAGGGAAGAGTGAAACAGTGCTTCAAACGTCTAAGTCTTGGGAAAATACCAGCTCCCACCTTCATCACGGTTTATTCTTTATGATCCCTGATTTCCTTCACCAAGTCTAAAAATGGAATTACAAAATGGAATTTGTGACAAATTTGTCTTGCCTTATTACTGTATAGGAAATGATTCAGTGATGAGTTGGCATGATGTGACGTTGACTGTTTTCCCATAACAGCTCACCCTATTAAAGTTTTTTTTTAAATACTTTTTATACACTGAAACTTACAGTTTTTGTTTATTTATGTATTATGTATTTGGAGCTACAATTAATGCTGTGGAAGCATTTTACTACCACCAAGCAAGTTACTACCTGTTGTCCCTTACTTTATACTGTAGCTGTAAGCCATGGGTGACTCCTTCCAAAACTATTTAAACACACAGTGCATTACAGAAACCCTTTACGACAACTATACTTTATACTATACTAGACCCAGTAACCCTATTCCTATCGAAATAATTATATATTAGAACAAGCATGATAACTAAAACCTTACAGCCTGAACTACTTAAGGTTGTTGTTGTTTCAAAAAATAACCGATGATGAATTCTGGCCAATCATGTTCAAGAATTCAAAGCACTGTGATGTCCTTCCAGCGGCTTCTTGGGGCACCCCAATGACTCATAGGCCATGCGGAGACATATAATCACTTCATCATGTCCTGAGTTGGCCCTGGGTCTTCCGCCCAGCTGGCCATGCCTGGTACATCTCCCAAAAAGACACATCATTATCAGGTGTCCAAACCACCTCATCTAGCTTTTCTCACCCAATCTCGATGAGTAACCTTGAGGGACATACGCTAATTGGTAAATCAAGAGCTTTTCTACCACCAAGGTTCCACTACGGTTCAGTACAGCGACCACTGCAGAAGATGCACCAACCTACAGTCAATCCCCTCACTCATGAGCAAGATACTTAAATTTCTCCACCTGGGATATGTTCACCTCCTTTACCCAACAGGAGCATGCCATCCTTTTCTAGAGGACCATGGCCTCTGATTTAGGGGATTTAGGGGTAGCTCAGTGGTTAAGGTATTAGACTATGGATCAAAAGGTCACAGGTTGAAAACCCAGCACCATCAAGCTACCACTGCAAGGCCCTTAAACCTTAACTGCTCAGATGAATACTGAGATAAATGTAAGTTGCTCTGGATAAAGGTGTCTGCCAAATGCTATTTAAATGCAATGCATTCAGGGGATGGTGCAATTTGCAAAAAGCCTGAACTGAAAAACTGAAAAAAGGTCACGTCCTGAACTCCTTCAGTTCAGCTACAACTTGAAATCCTGTCCATGAAAACCACAAACAGGAGAGGAGACAAGGTGCTGCCAGGGCAAAGCCTAGTGCCCATAATGAACAGGCTTGAATTAACGTTGAGGATGTCAACATCTAATTAATCCCAATTTGTACAAATTCTAGACGATGAATATATACACACTGTACTCTTTGTAAATATTTAATATTTGGTATGGCTGTGCTTTTTATATGGATATCCAATAGTATAATCCTATAATATAATAGTATCCACATGCAGTATATTCAGCAATATGTCTTATTTTTGATACCTTTTGTGTTCGGTCTTCCGTATTGCAGCACTGCTATTTCATCTTTAGCTTCTTGACTGTCAGGACTTACTGTATGCATGCAAGGCAAACCACAGGTTTATGTTGTACACCTCCTAATGTCTTCTGGCTTCACCAGTAACAGTTTACACAGAGACCTGTATAATTTGCACAAAAGCAGATTTAAAAAAAAAAAAAAAAAACATTTAATTTCTGATATGATTGTTTTCTGTAAGGAGATTTATTTTATGAAAGTAAACCCCAGGATAAGCGTTTTGAATGAATCAGGAGAAAGGACTTTGTGGTTCTCAATAACATGACAAGCATCAGTGTTTTGTCTGACTGAGGAAAACAGAAGAGAGGACCGAATGTTTATAACTGCTATTAAGTAAGTGATATCAATAAATTGAACTAAAACTAGATAAAGTGTACACTGTGTTATTCGTTAATAATTATAAGAAGCATTGTCTACTTATAAATGAGAGCATAAAACCGATTTTTGACATTTACAGGCAACTTCAAGCACAGTACGGTGATGAGATTCTTAGCCGCAATAAAACATTTGAATGGGGCAAACATTTTTAAAAAGTCTGTACGTCTGTGAATGACGATCCTGGTCGAGGTGGCTCAGACCTCCTATATGAGCTGTCGTTCCCATGAACAATCTGTGAGTCAATCACCTGATCCTTTAAAATGAACAGATGAACTTGTTGCCAACTTGCAGAAGAGACTCATCTGTCTGTGGGAACTGTACACACAATCATTCACCAACACCACTTGCACATTACAGGAACTCGACTGTGAGTTATTGCCACATACCCTGGACATTCCTGACCTCTCTCAAGTCATTTCCACATGTTTGGGCCATTAAAGGAGTTCCTGGGAGGCCAACGCTTCAAACATGTAGAAGGAAAGTCTGACCGTTGCTCTGGTGTGCTGAGAAAACTTTCTACCTTGAGGATATCCAAGCACTAATGGAACGCTTGGATAAGTGCATTAGTGTAGAAGGAGATTATATATAAAGATATACAGTAAAGGGAGTTTTTGCTCTCATAACTGTGTTATGTTATTCTGCACAATCAAAACTCCTGGTTTGACTTAAAGATAGTAATTAGCTGTGGTATAAAAGTCAATAAAATACTTCAGGAGTTGCTGTTGCAGATAAATTAGCAACTTCAGGATGGAAACAGTTAGTCTGCATCCCATAGATGCATACAGTACTGTATGTGTGCCATAGCGTTTATTAACTCTGTAATAAACAAATTCTGAATAAATAGCATCCAAACTTAATGTTGTATTTTTTTATACTACATAATTCTTGTAAAATAGTTGCTAAGATACTGTCTGCTTCTTAAATTCAATATTCTTTCCAAACTTCCTCTATCTACATGAAAAACTTCCTCTATTTCAAAACCTCTTCCATATAGTTCCTTTTTTTTTAGACTGAATTAATTTTCCATAGAGAGCGGCTTTATGTAACAGCCATGTGTCGGCACAGTGACGCACACTTCAGATCTTATAGTCGTTTTATCGTTCATTCTCCTGTTCTCTTGGGTCCAAACCTGACTTGTCACTCTCATGTTTCTCGAGAAAAAGGCCATCGCTCACACTCCTCTGACAGTTCAAAGCCCTGCATTGATTTTGATCAATCCCGTGCTTCATGAGCTCTGACGCGAATGTCAAAACAGTAAACCCTCTGCGGCATGGTAGCATTAGTCATACCTGTCGACTTCGATTGGCACGCTGCTTAAACTTTCACAGGATTCCAAGTTGTCTCTGAAAGTTGTGTATTTATGAGCATATATTTGCCAGTCTGACTGCTGTTTTGTCTGACTTGATGGTTCAATACCAGTTGTACTATCCCATGCAAACAACAACAGATTTTTAAGGCTGTGTTCAATTTGTCACTGCAGTTTAATAATTTTTTAACTCCAGTACTCTATTCACTAAGTTCACTAAATTATCATATCCTGGTAAGTTCAAATTTGGATGATGTCTCCTCTTGACATTAGTCAATGTTAGTCATCTGTTGGGTCATGGAAGTGGGTGAAAAAAGCTTTTCTTTTAGTGTGGACTGCTGCCTTTAGACTGCTGTCCAACAGCATGATAGCCTTTGCCATTGAGGGTTGGTAGCTGTCATGTGCTGGGAGAGGTGCCGAATGGGTGGGGGAACTGATCGTGACTAAATAAGAAAGGGAAAAAAGTGAAACATGCTATATAAATTAATAAAGATGCAGGTGTAACTCAGTGGTTAAGACACTGGAGTACTGATCAAAACCCAGCACTCTTTTACTGTGGGGCAGGGGTAGCTTGGTGGTTGAGGAGTTGGTCCCTGATTTGAGCTCTAACGCCAGGCTGCCAATGTTGGACCCCTTAAGCAAAGTCCTTCACCCCAAGTGATCCAACCCAATTGGATGTCCAGCTGGCAGCCTGTCCCAGTAAGTAACAATGGATATATTTTCTGGGTGGGCAGTTTCTTTTGCCTAATGTGCCGGATGGATGCTATATCTCTCCCTATGTTGTTATGCGTGAGATATCAGAAAAAAAAATTCTGCTTTTTACAGTTTTGATTAGAATTGAAAAAGGAAATTCATGAAATGGGAAATGACACAGGATGTGACAGCCACATTTGTTTTGAGTAGCCCTTGCTTTTGCCTCACAAGGACTTTTTGTAGTTGTATGGTTGAGCTGTGAATTCGTGGACCTCAGTCTTGTGAACCAGTAAACAAGATTTTTAAAAGATCTGTTTTCCCTCTGCATGCTACAGGTTTCATATTAGCAACACTGGCACTTTTGTGCATACACTACTGACTTTCCTTTCCCATTGAAAGTCAAAAACACCCTATGGAATAAATATATATAATAAATAAATTAATAAATAAATAAAACTGGAACTCAAAATTACTTAAGTGCACTTTTTCCTTTCGGACTCCCGATTCCTCACATCTTTTCCCTGTTTATGAGCTCATTAGTAGTTTTATATGTACTTCATAGTCTGTATTAATTCCTCTGTGAATTCCTGAGACATGTCTGGATTGCTCTGTGCTCTACGTTCTTGAATTTATCTCCATGTAACATGATAATACCTTGAGGTTAGGTCTAATAAAAGCCTACTAAAACATGCATCCAGCTAACTCAGGCCCACTTGCTTCAACAAGTACATTTTAACTTTATTATTATTATTTTTATTTAGGAGAGTAAGAAATCATTTTTACAACTGGTGCATTTTCCCTTCTCATCACACCAAATATGACTTCAAATATTACATCTAGACAGGCTTTTAAACTTGAGCACATGATATTTTGTTTTCCATTTTCTTCTTTTTGCTTCCTCGTTTTACGGCGATTGGCATCCAAGGCAAGGCAAGGCAAGGCAAGTTTATTTGTATAGCACATTTCATACACAATGGTAATTCAAAGTGCTTTACATA
>JAQQZT010000033.1:29911406-29928918 GCA_030068275.1 Clarias platycephalus | reverse complement strand
TTTTGAAAAAAAGTCGTCAAGGGGGTCTGAAAAGTCGCTAAATCTAGCGACAAAGTCGCTAAGTTGGCAACACTGATTGTTAGTTCTGTTAGGATATCCAGAGTTACCTTTGCACTTTACAAAATCTGGTAGGTCATGTAGGTGGTCCATTGCAATGTTCTTTTTAGTAAGTAGCGTCTTCCTTTGTGGTGTCCTGCCAAGGACACCCTACTTGTTCAATGTTTTACAGTACGTACGTGTAGACTCATGAACACAGATGGTAGCCAGTTCCAACGATGCCTTTAAATCTTAGGCTGTCACTCTGTGGTTCTCTTCGGGTCATTTTGACTGGGCGCCACTTTTAGAGTAGTCACAGTCCCAAAGTGTCTTCATTTGCTGTTGACTATAGTCTGGTGAATCTCTAAAGTCTTTGAAATAACTTTGTAACCCTTTCCAGCTTTATGTAAATCAACAATTCTTGATGATAGATCCTCTGAAAGCTCTTTTTGGGGATGCATGGCTCACATTAACGCATTTTTTTGTGTGTGGAGCAAACTTAAAAGGTTTGAGTGGTTTTAGTCAATATAGCTCTAGTCCACACCTCCAAACTCATTTTCTTAACAAGACTCCAGGTATGCTAACACCTCACTCCAATTAGCTTTTTTGAATAAAGACATGAAAGATAAGAATATATATGTTGTTTAAAAATAATAATAATAATAATAATCTAGATATTAGACATAACCTACTGTATCTTTTCAAGAAAATAAATATAATTAAGAAAATGAGGGAATTTTTAGTCTTGTTTTTTCTTGACCTGTCAACTCGCTCTGTTGCCATGAAATAAGCTTTAATCTATGCAGCGCTGGTTTCTGACAAAAATAAATAAATAAATAAATAAAATAATCACAGTGTTCCATTGACTAAATCACAATGTCTTGTGACAATAGCAGGAAATATTTATGATTTATTTTATTTATTTATTTATTTAAATTTCCCCCCTTTTTTTATTATAGTTATTTGTTTGTCTGTTTATTTGTAGGTTTATTCTGTCTATTGTTATTATTTATTTGTATATTTTTGTTACGTTTGCTTATATTGTATAACTTAAATTTAACCGTGGATAGTTATTTGTACAATTCAATCTTTTATAATAATAATAATACATCTTATTTATAATGCACTTTATATTTGAAGCAAATCTCAAAGTGCTACAAGTTAATTCTACCCGAAAGCTCTGATAAAAAGATACGTTTTAAGACCAGACTTAAAAGCCTTTTATACCTGAATCTTGTACTTTCATATATATTTTTTTTTCTATATTTTTTGTTATTTAATAATAATAATAATAATAATAATAATAATAAACTCTAGTTTCTCACCATTACACCATGTCACAGTTTAATTAGTTAGGCTGCCTCCGAAGTGTTTATTATTATTATTATTATTATTATTATTATTATTATTATTATTATTATGTGTTTAATTTTGATAGGACACTGGAAAAGGTTTGAACACTTGTGCGCTTTTATCAGGACTTTTATTATGCATTATGTCTCCTAACCCTGTAGCGGAAGTCCTGTCTGCACCGTGGCTGGGTTCACACACTGTGGAAGGCGGTTTTAAGTATCAATGACCCGGGGCTGTGCAGTCAGTCTCCAGTGCAGGAGGTGCTGGTGGTTCAGGGTGACTTTGCCGGCTTGTCGCGGTGACACATGGCGCTGAGGTCTGCAGTCGGGCGTCTGGTGAGCGGAGTAAAGATACGGAGACACTGCGGCACTGTACGGAGGAGCCCAGTCTCAGTAAGAGTCTCAAAACACACACACACACACACACACTCACACACAGAGCACTGACAACATCCTGACAACTCTCTAACACTTCAACTCTCTGTCTAGAAGATTACTTACTGTATTAACTTTCATACTTTATCTTCAACTTCATCTTTACCAGACAGACCAGTCTGCACTTCTTTCTTTCTTCTTCTTAGTAGTAGTACTAGTATATATTAGTATATTTATAAAATATTGTTGTTGTTATTAATAATAATAATAATAATAATAATAATATATTATAAACATACTAATATATACCACTACTATAATTACAATTATTATTATTAGTAGTAGTATTGCTGTTGATGTTTGGTAATAATAATAATAATATAACATCAACAATAACACTACTACTACCAACAATAAATAAAATAATAATAATAATAATATTAATAATAATATTAATAAATATAAAATAATAATAATTATTAATTAGTAGTAGTATGTTGTTTATGATTATTATTTTTATTAATTATTATTAGTAGTAGTATGTTTATTATTATTTTATTTTTATTATTATTATTATTATTATTAGTAGTAGTAGTATGTTTATTATTATTATTATTATTATTATTATTATATTTTTATTATTATTATTATTATTATTAGTAGTAGTAGTAGTATGTTTATTATTATTATTATTATTATTATATTATTATTATTATTAGTAGTAGTAGTAGTAGTAGTAGTATGTTTATTATTATTATTATTTTATTTTTATTATTATTATTATTAGTAGTAGTAGTAGTAGTATGTTATTATTATTATTATTATTATTATATTTTTATTATTATTATTATTAGTAGTAGTAGTAGTATTTGATGTTTTGTGGTTGTTATTATTATAATTATAAATTATTATTATTATTATTAACAACAACAAAACGTCAATCTCACTACTACTACTACTACTATTATTATTATTAGTAGTAGTAGTAGTAATAGTGGTAATAGTTATAGTAATAGTAATAATAGTAGTAGTAATACAATAAATTACCAATTATACAGCTTACATTTCATTATACTGTACATTGTCAGTGCCAGTCCCAAGCCTGGATAAAATGGGAGTATTGTGTCAGTAAGGGCACCTGGCATAAAAAACCCTGTGCCAAGTCGTTGTGCTCAGATCATATGATCCCCTGTGGCGACCCCTCGATGAGACAGCAGCCGAGAGTCCAACAACAAATTGTCAGATTAGCATACATTTAAATAAATGTAGTTGTATTTCTTTAAGGCACGGTGGCGTAGTGGTTAACACTGTGCCCTCACACCTCCAGAGTCCGTTGCATAAATGTGAAGATATGTTTAAGTAAGATATGTGCCACACATTTAGACTTTTGTGCTTTTTTTTCTCTTGCTTTATATGTTTGCTGGCATTTAACATATATTTTTTAAACCTGCTAAATAACACTACCAGTCTTTCAGCTCACATCACCGGTTTCCTTGGCAGCCATAAATGCCTTTGCCATAACCCTGCATCCGCCGTGTTTGACAGACGATGTGGTATGCTGATATGATTTTCCATATCCTGCTCTTCCAGTCATTCTTGTACAAGTTTTCATTTTATCCGTCTAATCTAATCTATCAAACCGAATCTGTCATCTCATCTCTGGCCTTTCTGTTCTTTCTGCTCTGAAGCATAATGATGGTCTCCTTTCCTTCCATCAATACATCTTTGGACTGCATATTAAGATTACACCAAGCAAATACTAATTCAACACCTTCAAACATGGACTGTGTGGCTGTCCAAATACTTATGGACTTGTCTCTATTTAATGCATTCACAGTTTCAGGGAAAAGTAAAAAACAAGAAATACAGTAAGTCCTTGACTTACGAATTTGAGTTACGAATTTCCGCAGTTAAGAATCCGTACCTTCGTAGATCCGAAGTAGCTCACAATCTAATAAACTCCCAGGCTCCCTTTAATTGAGGTCAGCTGACCCCGCTGCGTCACCGGGATTATTTTGGCGATTTGGAGGAGCAGTTTAACGAGAGTATAATGCAGAACCAAAACTCCAAACCTGTGTTTAAAAAAAAAAAAAAAGCTTTACATTGTATATTTGTGTCAAAGGTGTATAAAACATACAAATGAATCCGATTCTCGTTCATAAGTCAGGGATTTACTGTATCATTTCATCTTGTCCTTTTTTTATTTTTTATTTTTATTTTTTACTTGTTTTATAACCAAGTGTTCTGTGTTCTAAACAAAGGTTCAGGATGTTCGAACTGATGAATTGTTTTAGCAAATCTTAAATCTCTGGACATCGGTGTGCTTAATGTCTAACGGTAAAAAAACGTTTATTTAACTAGATACTAGCTTTAGGTTAATGCATTACTCTCAGCTTCATCTGTTGAATTGTATACTTTGTCAATATTATGAATTCAGATCACATTTAGAATGCATTCATGATGAATTTCACATTTCTGTCTGTGTTTATAAATTTTTTTTTTATTTTTTATGAGTAAATTAAATTACTTAATCAGTAATTTTTTTTAATCAGTAAAAAGTTATGCAGAATTTTTTTTAAATGTTTGATTTATGTTAAACATTAGGCAAAACTTTAGCCTTTAAACCTCTTAACCTGCTAAATTTTGCATTCTAGGATCTAATCACACTGCAGTAGCGCAAATGATTTACATCCGATAGACATACTACGTGCTAAAATTGAAGTTTTATTTTGTAGAACAAGTAGAACCTGAAGACAGCAGCACTGTCGGCGATGCTTCCAGTCCTTCTTTATACTAATTTCTATACGGAATTCTTAGAAAGTAATGCAAAAAGAAAAGCAAAGCCAATTCTGTTGGTTTTGAAGATTTGTGGGTGATTTACTTTTGTTCACCTGAGAAGTGGATTGTCTTCTACTAAAGGTGACATGTTTTAAGTTGTTTAACACCAAAAACAAGAATATTGACCTGCAGTTCTGATACTTTTAAATGGAGACTGTAACTCAAATCGCTGATGGCAAAAATCTAGTAACTTGGGCTTCAGTTCCGTCCCTCGTTAGTGTTAGAAACAACTGTTTCTAGAGACGAAAGGATCTATTCATTTAAACTATTTCAAAACATTTGACCTTGTTGTGACCTTGACCCTGTTTCAGAATCTAACCTAATTCAGATATTTACAATTTATTGACCCCTTGTTCCTGAGGAACAAACAAAAATACTGTAGCCTTAACAAGATTCTTAGACGCAGAACCCTCCAAATAAATACAATTTAATTAAATTGATGCATTTACCCAATTAATTATTTTTATTTCCTAAGGCACATATGCACAAGCCATATTCAAGTCCTACAAAGAGAGTTGGTAATTGTGGGTTAAAATATAACAAATGAACAAATTTAGGCTAAGAAGAATGATTTTGGACCTTGTTCTCTGCTTGTTTGACATGTTTTATAACCCAACATTAGGCTCGGCGTGCTGCTTTAATCATCACGTTACCTCCACTATCTTATCTGGGATATGAAGCTCTCTGGTCAGCGTCTTGTGCAACCGTTGTGTTTGCACTTGACAAAGGTACTGCTTGAAAAAAAACAACATGCCTAAGCCTACATTGTGTGTGCAGGACATAAAGTACAAAAAAAATTAAGAATATAAAGAAATGTTCAGTTAACTCGAGGTTGTTTTTCCTTCTGTTCAGCTGAGCAAGTTGTAGAACAAGCAGACTACTTATACGGCTGTGGAGAAGTAGAGAAACTTTATCAGCTCCTGGTGCAGTATAAGGACAGGTACGCTGCATGTCTTCGTATTATTCTCTCTCTCTCTCTCTATGAATTTCAACTTCCTAGACATAACTACAGTACCAGGAAGTGCGTGATGCCAGAAATAGAGGTGGGCAACAAATTCTTTGAGTACATGTAGTGATACCTTCGGTAAAATATTACTTAAGTAAAAGTAGAAGTTCTCATTATACACATCTACTCGAGTAAAAGTGCTGAATTAATTGCCGTCAGTATCAAAAGTCCCGAGCTTGTTTATCAGAAATGTAGCGACGTAGAAAGTAAAGATATTGGATGAAGAATGTAGTGGAGTAAAAGTGAAAATGTTTACAAATAAAACTATTCAAGTAAAATACAAATGTGTTGAATATGTACAGTGGAGGGTGCTTAAGGACGTTGACTGCAAGTAACACACTTTTTAGTTTTTTGGCCAAAAGAGTTCGTTACTGTACTTACCGTAAATAAGGCTGTAACGTAGCAAAATGTGGAAAAAGTGAAACGCTGCGTGAATACTGGAAAATAGTGAATACTTTCCTGATGCACCGTACATACAGCAAGTACAGTAACAAACTCTGTTACCTTTTATCTTCAGGCCAAAAACGAAGAGGAGTGCTACTTGCAGTCAATGTCCTTAAGTAACCTCCGAGCTGGCAGTGATTAAAAGTTGCACAAAGAAAAATAAAATAAAAAAGGCTTTCAGTGCCACTTGAAACTTGCTTGGTTGCCTCTTGTAACTCAACAGACCATTATTCATAGGTTATATGAGTATTTAGGTTTTAGTTTTTACAATTATGTTGGTCTGGAGCCCTGCAATGCACTTGGCACTTGAGAAGCACTTTTGCACAGAGGTCGTCACCCCAGCTTTAGAAAATAGAGGTCCTGCCATATATTTGTCCCATCCAGAAAGCCGTCCGATTCTAATTAGCAGAACTCTTCAGCCGGATGTCCTCAAACTAATTAGTGAAATCGGCTGTTTTGTGGCAGATGCTGTCAAGTCTTTTGGCCCCCGTGCTGTGGGAAACTCTGTGTTTTATAACTCTTCATGTTTTGTGTTCTTGCTCCTTTCGTGGTGTTAGTGAAGATGCGGAGTTTCTGTGGAGACTGGCTCGAGTTTCACGCGACCTCGCTTTGCTTCCCAACACCGCCGCTGACCAGAAGAAAAAACTCACCTACGAGGCATTCCACTACGCCAAAAAAGCTCTGGAGAAAAACGATGCCTGCTTTGCCGCTCACAAAGTACTGCATGGTGCTTAAGTATCCCATGAGTTTTTCTTATATGAGATCAATTAAGCTTTTTTTTAACATGCTTTTTCTTTTCTTTTTCAAGTGGTACGCTGTTTGCTTAAGTGATGTCGGAGAATATGAAGGGGTCAAATTTAAATTAGGAAAGTCCGTAATCATTAGGGAACATTTGGAGGTAAGCGGATCATGCTTTGAACATACTGTAGTCGAGATCAGAATTGTCGATAAAGCAAAAACGATCGATGGTTCCTCGTACAAACACACACACACAAAAAAAAACTGCACGAATGTTTTTGAAATGAATAGATACACAGTTAATCTTAATATTTGAGCTGAAAACTTGCTTGGGTCTGCCTGCAGGTTATAACCACCAATCTCGAACATGCAAATGTACAGTACGTTTAAATGAACAACAAAAAAATGGCTTGCAAATCAAAATCCCTCCCTCGAGTTTTCTCAGGATTTACGTCTCTGTTCTGAAAACCTGCAGTTTGCATCGAAACAGGACGCTCACCTGTAATGAAATGTTGAGCGTCCAACATCCTCTTCAACCCTAAAACCAAATGTTTTAGCAAAGGAATAAAATGTACTGCTTGGAAAAGATTGTTTAGGGGAAACAAATTGAATTAAACTAAAACTTTACTATCCCTCCATGTTGAGACTTGAAGTGAAATGGGTGATTTATCATCAATGAAGGGTGCCAATACTTATGGGGTTTGCCTTAGGTGGCATTCAAACCATACCAAAATTAAACGCCACATTTCATCAGGAACGTGTGTGTGTGTGTGTGTGTTTCTGCAGAAGGCTATTGAGCTGAATCCAAAAGACGCCACTTCTATGTATATCCTGGGTTATTGGTAAGTGCATAACTACTGCTGGGTGAAGTTTAAAGCTTTATTCAGACGTGTAAATGAACATGGCTGATATCGAGTTGGACGGTTTCTTCCTTCCTTAGGTGTTTTGCGTTTGCTGAATTGCCCTGGTACCAGCGTAAAGTCGCAGCTGTTCTATTCGCGTCGCCACCGACTGCTACATATGAAGAGGTACGATGCTAAATTTTTTTCTAGACTTTATTGATATTTTATGAGATAGGCAGTATTAAAAAAAAGCTACATGTTGTGACAAAACAGATTGGAAACAACATTCCTTTGATTTGGAATTTACAACCTGGAACTGAAATGGACTTCTCAACCTGATTGAGGTCCTCGCTTACACAGACTTGGGTTTTGAATCATGTTAGAAGAAGAACGTCTGAGGGTTTGTGCAGGGATTGCTTTTAGGGGTTTTAACAATATGCAAAGGTCCCAGACATATAAACTTGTACAAACTTGTTAAAAGTTGCAAACCTCCTGCAATTCCCTGAAAACATAACGAATGCATACAAAATTACTTCTTAAAAAAAGCAAAAAGACCTACTGTAATAATAATCAATAATCTAGGTGCTAATTTGTTTAAAAAGTCTTAATTACAGTAGATCGTGCTTTTAGAAAGGGTTTTTTAATTTATTGATTGATTTTTTTTTCCCCTTCAACATTTGTACTGGTTATGGTACTCTTTCTAACATAGAGACATATTCATTTACTTATACAATGGGTGTTCAAGTCAAACCAGGAATTGAACAGTGATGATGCAGAAGACTTGAAGTTCATCTCTCATGGTGATGACTCTTAAAAGAACTTCTCGCCAACTTGTGGAAGAGAACTGTTCACACAGTCATTCACCAATACAACTCGGCTGTGAGTTATTGCTACATCCCCTGTACAGTCCTGACCTCGCGCCAAGCCATTTCCCCATGTTTGGGCTGTTGAAGGAGTTCCTGGGAGGCCAGGGTTTCAAATTTGAGGCAGGCAGTCCGATAAAACTTTGTACCTTGATGGTATCAAGTGTGCATTAGTGTAGAAGAGGATTATATACTCTATTCATGTAAGTAAACTGTAAAGCTGGCGTGTCTGTACATTTGAAGATATTTGCGAAAAAGTAATTTTGGAGGGATGTAAGATGAGTGAGTAATAGAACACGTCAAGATGGTTTTAGAATTTTTTTTTGGTTTGTGCACACATCTTGTAAAAACTACAGAACGAATTTGAATAGGTTTTTCACAAGTGTATTTGCCCAAGCTTAACGTCACATATAGGCTTTGTTTCATCGCAATCGACCCACGAAAAGAGAAGATATGCTACTTTGAAATTCAAATAGAAAACGCCCTTATATCATGAAAAAAAATCATTAGTTCATCTCTAAATTCAACAGATGGTGCTGTACATTTTTTAATACGCACTTATAAATTTCACACAAACCAAGTCGTGGGCACATCTAGTAGAGAGCATTTACTTTCATGGGTGTAATCTGTTATTCTGCACAATCCCATTTCACCCAAATGAGGATGGGTTCCCTGTCGAGTCTGGTTCCTCTCGCCCTCGGCTTGCTCATCAGGGACATTCTCACAATCTCATTACTATCTAAACACATTTTTTCTCACTCATACACACTTCCATAAATACATTTCATGAAGCTGCTTTGAGACAATGACCCTTGTTAAAAGCGCTATATAAATAAAATTTAATTGAACAATCTAAAGTCCAGTTTTGACTTGAACACCCCTTGTAAAACACTGACTGTTCAGAGAACTATTTGAAAAAGAAACTATGATGCACTCGAGTTCGCTCCCTAACAAAACACAAATATGGACCTTCAATTTTCTGACTTCATCTGTTGAACACACTGAGGTCAGAAAAGATATATTTCTGACTGGCAAGTCATCACTTTTATGATTATGTCTTATGAATTATGACTATTTAAACTTCACTGAAATGATATTTGGATCTTTTGCTGCAAGTCCTCATCGATGTGCTGCCTGTTCATTTAATTAGAGTGAACCAAATACAGTATATGGAGAAAATCCACCAAATTAAAGCTGCAATCACTCAGATCACAACATGCACCAAATCTAACGTCTTGTACGAAATCACATACTGGTACAGCGTTATGTTCTATGTATTCTGACTAATTTCCCAGTCCATGCTGTTCGCAGTGTTCTCAGTTCAAAGTGATGAGTTGTGTTGGGTTTCTGCTACATGTTCGAAGGGTGAAAAGGTCAGTTTTGGTTCCTTTAAGGTGAAATTCTTTTTTTTTTTTTTTTTTAACATGTTGGGGATTCATTACAGTATACATGACGAACTCCAAACTGGATTTCATATGACTCACAACTCCTCCTTAAAGCCACTTCAGGTTTATGAAATGTCCAGGGTGTTGGTGTGTCCTGTGAACAGTTCCAACAGTTCCTCTTCTGACTAATTTATCTTTGTTATTTCTAATGGCGACTGATTGAAACTACAATAATGTAGAGGTTTCTCAGCAAAGCGGAGTGAACAGTTATTACCTCAACTTCAGTATAATTGGTTATTGTTTCATGAAGACAACCCCATTTTAAGTCCATTTCTGTTCCAGTGGCTTAACACGACACATTTGTAACTGACGAGATACTGTAACTTCTGCAAGCCACTGTTACATGCATTCTAATCATAGATTTATTTTATTTTTTATTGTTAGGCTTTGGACTTTTTTCTGAACGCTGAGAAAGGTACATAAGCTTTCTTAACATTTACCCTACAGTCTAACAACAATGATCTCCAGGCTTAGTGTTGTATTTTTTTGTTGTTGTATTATTTTGTCTTTCCTTTTACTTTTTATTTTCAGTGGACCCGAACTTCTATAGCCAGAACCTTTTAATGCTTGGGAAGACATACATGATGCTCAACGACAAGGAGAAAGCTCTTCTTTGGCTTAAGAAAGCACGAGACTATGCCGCCATTACAGAAGAGGACAAACAGGTTAGAACACCCATGAGAGGACACTTTTTGACGTACCTGTTAAATACTTAAGTCTTGCCGGTTTGAAGGTCTGATACGTTTTCTTCAACAGTAGTAATGATATTCTTTATATAGAAACATCTCATTTATAGAGACAAAGTGTTAGAAAGCATAACGTCATTTCTGCAGCACTTCGCAAAGCCTCAGGCACATGCAAATATCCGCTATACAGCAAGTTACATACTGTACATTTAAAATAGTATAAAAAGCAGCAAACGGTAATTAATGAAACTAATTAAATAATCGGTGTGACGACTCTTTGCTTAAAACATAATCTTGGGTAGAATTTGTGCAGTTTTATAAGAAAATAAGCTGCTTAATTTTTACTGAAGAACCTGCAGAACCAGTCAGAGTACTGTACTTCTAAGAACTTACTTACTGTATGCATGAAAAAAAGCTTATAGGTTGTCTGAAAAGTGGCCTTTTAAATAATACTGTATGCTGCTTTCGTTTCTGGCCTTTTCCTTTTCCTGCAAGATTTTTTATTTTTTTTTTGTGTGTGTACTGACTTAATAATGACTAAAGTCATTAAATCAAAATATACAGCATCAGTCAAGAGTCTGGATTTATTTTTCTACATTCTAGAACAATACTGAAGATTTCCAAACTATGAAATAACACACACGGCATTTGGTTAATAAAGTAGCAAAAACAGCAATAATGGTCCGTTGTTGTTATAAGACATGAAGGTCAGCTGTTCTGGAACAGTATTGTGTCAAGTAGCATTTGTAAAATGATACGATAAAACTGTCTCTGATGAAGACTTTCCCAGGAGAGCAAGAGCGAAACGTTCCTCTGCTGCAGAGGAGACGTTCCTTTAGAGTCACCAGCCTCAGAAATCACAAATTAACAACCAGCACCTCAGATTAGAGCCGTTATGAAGGATTTACAGAGCAGAAGTAACGGATACATCTCAATATCAACTGTCCAAATGAGATTATTTCATATTTTGGACGCGTTCAGCATTGTTTTACAGTGTAGAAAGAAATAAAAATCAGGAACGACCATGAAATTAGGTGTGTCCAAACATTTGACTGGTCCTGTATAAACAGTTAAAAAAAATTAATAGTTGGAAAATTGCTGTGGATGTACCAGGAAGAAAAAAAATATATATATATTTTTTCAGGATGCCCCTTAATGCCTTATTCATTTCCGACAGGCTCACAAAGAAGCACTTGACCTGCTGAAGAAGCTGAAGCACTAATGGAAGGATCCATCTCCCATCGCCAACAACAAAACTAGCGCCTTATTTTATTTCAATTCCGATAGCCTCAACAGGGAACAAGTAACATTTTAAACACTGTGTTGGGTTTAAAAACGAGCTTTTAAATACAGTAATACAATTTCAATTGGAATTAAGTGTAATGTGACCAATCCTGTCTGCCTGAACTAATATCCATTGATATCGAAAGTCATTTTTAGAAGTGTGGTTCTGTCATTAGTTCTCTCCAACAGAATAAAACAAAAATATTCCCTCATCTCTCTCTCCATGGGCTGAAATGATTGTTTTTCTATTAAACAAGATCCATCTGGACATGACACCATTATCTGGGTTTTTGAGAAACTTTTGTAACGAGTTGGAAACACACTGTTGTAAAGGATGTCTTTGTACTGTATGCTTATGATTTACTTTCACCGGAACTAAAAAGGTCCACCATGTATGTTCTAACATGATAAACGCTACGAACACATGGTTAGCCAAGGCTGGAGTCAAGAATTTGAGTGTCCTCGCGAGATCTCTGACCTCAATCCCACTGAACACCTTTATGATTGAACTGGAACAACGAAAGCACCCCAGATATCCTCGCGACCCCCAAAATCTAGCGGAAAGCCTTCCCTGAAACGTAAAGGTCATTAACAGAGAGAGAGAGACTTAACCTGGAACATTATGCTCCATAAACACTTACGGGTGTTATTCTTGCCCAGACTTCTGGCTTCTGGGTTTATGTAAACGAGGAACGAGGGAACGTTTTGGGAACGAGGCAGAAAAGCTCCGAGCACTTCTTCTTAAATACTTTGATACCTTTCTGTGCCGCAGTGTTGTGTTATTTTGTGTAACAGCTAAGGCAGTAGCTCTAGCTGTATTTCACATCACAGGTATATATTAATGCACTGTTAATAAAAGTTATCAGCATAAAATGTGATCTTGATTGTTGTTATATTAAAATGTTCTGCTAGGAGGTATTTATTTAACCTTTACATACTGTTGATAAAATCTCCAAATATCAGTGCACCAGGAAGTACGAAATTGAGAAATTTGTAATATCTGATTTCTTGGCAGTGTTGAGCCGCATTTTTGTCTAATTACTGTCAATAGAGACAAAGAAGAACTGTTTATAACCAAAAAAAAAAAAACAGCATTTCAGGAGGTCAAATTACTGGGCTGCATCAAGCAAAGAAAACAACTACGGAGATTTTAAATTACTAGGACAAGAACCTTTCAACACAATCAAAACCTGGAAGGATAGTGCTGAATCATTAACGATGTGGAGAAAAACTAATCATGGAGATCATTTAAACACTTGAAGTTGCATGGTAAAAAAATAAATAAATAAAAAATCAAGAGTAAAAACCAGAGCTATGTTTTATAGTGGAAGTACGAGCATTTGAGCAAAACTACTCGTTATTGATGCTATTCAGAAAAAAAAAAAAAGTTCAGACTTTGGAGCAATGGAAGGTGGTCATGGGGTCTGATTTTTAATTTGTTTTCATACTTCAGTGCCATGGTGATGAGATTTACTTGCTGTTGTTTAAAGGGATAGTTGTGCATTTAATACAAATGTAATTATTTTCTTTCTCTGGAGCTAGCCATATAAAAAAAAAAAAAAATGGTGGGGAGAAGTTCTCCACTTCCTTAAATCACGGGGCAGAAAGCATCAGAGGCATCAGTTTCTGGAAGGTTTCACATTTCAAAAGGAAATATCTAGATAACAGATGAGTAAAATAATAATAGGCTTTGGAACTTAAGTCTCAGGGCTTTAGGTGTGACATTTTCATGGGAAAGAAAAAAAAAAAAAAAAAAAAACAGATGCTTGGAGCAAAGAGATCATTAAAGTGACAAGGAACGTGAACATGTGATAAATTATATATGCAAAAAAAAAACAACTATCCAGGATCTGCATTAAACCTGAAAAAAAGTACTTGAACTCTGTAAAGTTGCTTAAATAGAAAATGTTTTATTTCTAATTATTATTTATTTCTTTTTTTCTTATTTCTAATGCACAATTAATCACATACTGGCATTTCAGTTTCTTTTAAAATGAGGGTACAGTGGATTTTTTTATTTTTATTTTAAATGGCCACATCTCATCCTCACTTAACTTTAACAAGTTGAAAAGGGTTGTTAGTTACATCCATTTAGCTTCAAGCTTCACACTCCAACCTCACGCAAAGTTCAGTATTCACTATGGTAACTGTTGTTCACAATCTGTGTATTCAGTGAAGAACAAAAAAAAAAAAAAAGGGACAGAAACTTATGATACACAAGTAAAATGAGAAGCACCGTGAAATCCAGCCAATTGAAGCTGGCAATCAGAGAGCCAGTGATGCTAATGTTATCATTTACTGCTCATTCTCACACAAACACACACGCACACACTATTCAACTGGGTGACAGCTAGACGTCAACAAACCCATCAGTGTCGGCCTTCGAGACCAAGTGCATTGTGCTAAGGGTTGATTTTTGAGCTTTAAAGGAAAAGTCCATCCTGGAACATGCATCGTTTTCTCAGCGAGCTGTTTTTGCATTAAGTTCTATCACAAGTCTGAGGTTGTCTGCTGCACTGATGTCCCGGGGAAAGGGGGGAAAAAAAAATAAAATAAAATAAATCCCCAATCTACGAGATAATCATCAGGCCTTGCTGTTAGCCGAGATCATTTCGCTCACGGAGTTGGCACAAACGTTGGACTTAAAGTTTCAGAATGCGACACAGGCAGACTCGGCTCGACTAGTTAGCGATGGATGTACAAGATGACCGTGGTGTTGATGGTATCTAGCAGAGCTTAGAACCAGTTGAGTCGATTCGATCTTTTAGCATTGTGATTTCTGATTCGAGTTGACAACACTAATGTTTTTTTCGCTGAAGTTTCTTACAAGTTTTGGAGCATTAAAATCTTTTAGAAATATATCTTAAGCTTTAAAATGCCATGAAACACATGTTTTTGGGTTGTTTAAATGTCACGCCTCAATCTTTTTTTTCCCCCCTCCTACGTCACACAGTAATGCAACAACTGCCCACACACTCAAAAGGGGATGCAAACTCATGCAGAACAAGTATTTGGAAAGTGAGCATTTTGGATTTTCTATGTAATTAGTACATTTAACATTTCTAAGCTTAACGAAATTATTGAAAAAGTGTGAATCGGTTCTGAATCGAAAACTGACCTATTCATTAATCCATGACTCGACCAACAAAAGATCGATTAAAATCGCACTACTCTAGCATCGAGTATGAAAGTTGAAGCTTTGGAAGCTGATTTCTTTGAGGGGAGGGTGGACAGTTAAAGGAGGTGAGACAGCCGGATAGAGGACAGGACGGATGTGCTAAAGACTTTAGAAAGAGATGAAGCGAGGGATGAATCCCAGGGGAAGGGGTAGGGACGGATGAATCCCAGTGGTGCCGGCTCAAACTTCCCGATTTAGAAAAATAGTCGTTTAGTAATGTAGTAATAATATTGGTTTAAAAAAATTAAATGAGTGTCGACACTTTCATTACAAATTAAATCTGGATGCTGTTGGACTTTCGGCTGCCCCCATTCTGGGGTCGCCACAGCGGACCATACGATCCGGACACAACTTGGCACAGGTTTTACGCCCTTCCTGACGTAACTCACCCAACCAGCACTGGATCTAGTGGCTGGGGTTTTGGGTGGGAATTGAACCTGGAACTTCAGGCGAGAAACCTACCACTGAGCCACCGATGCCCGTACGCTGATGAAATCCATGTTAATTCTAAATATTAAAATGCATATTATTCAGGGTGGAGTTTTCCTTTAATATGTTAAATACTCACACAGTGATTCGTTGCCACAGTGAACTTCTTTTCAGCGCCACAAGCATCTGAACCGACTCGAGGACTCGGACATGCTTGATTGACTTCACTACCAGGAATGAAGAGTTTCAGTCGAATATAAAACTCGGGACTGAATTCAAACGATGGCTTCAATGTGACTTTATTCCTAAACAGCATGTGAACGACGGAGGGCGTTTTTTTCTTTCTTTTTTGGGAAGTAGTATTTTCACCCAGCCTTCTATCTTTTCTAAACATGCTAACAAAATATCGTTCCTGTCTCCGTAGTAGTAGTCTACGATTGATCTAAAAGACCTGTTAAAGCCCTCGGTGTAAAAAATACAAATAAAAATTTAACAGCCATGACCATGCAGTGAGCAAGAGGGTTAAAATCTTCTCTCTTGGAACTCCTTACTAAGAAAGTGTAACTAAATGTGCAGCAGTTGAGGAGGAGGAGGGAGGGAGGGAGGAAGGGAGTATGGGAAAAAGAGGAGGTGGGTTGTATGGGATAAAATACTGTTGGTCTAAAGTGACAACTGCAATACTGTTAGAATTTTAGATGTTATGCCACATGGATTATGGATTTACTGCATGGATTTTCATGTATCTTGGCGACTCGAGGAGGGAAAGGGGAGAAGGTCGATTCTTCTCTGGAGACGGCCATGCAACTGCAGCACAAACACAATTAAAGTTTTTTTTTTTTTTTTAAGAAAAAAAAAAAAAAAAAAGAAAGAAGAAATAATAAAATAAGATCAAATAAAATAAGAAGAAAAAAAAGAAAAACAAACCCAGGCACCGGACTGAACACTACAATCATTCTTTAAGAGCTCTATAAAACTAGAGCTGTAGTTATGGTTTAATTATAAAATCTTTTCTGATTTTTTTTTTGTGTGTGTGTCAATCCCCTTAAAAAAAAAAAAATTACTGTATTTTTTATTTTCTGCTTTTAAACGATAAGGAAAAAAAGCTAAAATGCTTGCATAATCATGGGGAATAATGTTATGGAGATTGCTAAATGAGGTTTCGGATTAAGATTTGGTTTAAAATGACAAAATAGCTTATGTACATTGATAGTTCTCTGTGCAATTTTCTCTTCTCATGTTTTTTTTTTTTTTTTTCCTTTTCCACGTTTAAGTTTTCTTCCCCTGGAAGCGCTGCTGCAGAGACGACTGTTTCTCTACTCTTGTCCGAATCCTTCGGTTTCCTCGATCGCAAAAAGGAGCTTCTCTTTTAACTGTTCAAAGCTTTTGTAGGGAGGCAGGTCCAGGCGATTAAAGCTGTAAAGAAGATGGGGAAAAAAAAACAATAGAAATTGAAAAAATGAACATATACCATGGATGAGATCAGAAAGCTGTAAAATCTCGACTTGTATAAATAAAATCTCAAAAGTTTTCACCATGTATGACTCCGGGGAAGCCAAGTCTCCTTGCCAACCTTCTCGATGCAGAATTTCTGTGGTCCGTTACTCCCTATTAAAGATAGAAGAAAGAATATTTAATATAATACATACAGACTTGTGCCAGTTCATTAGGTATATCTACTAAACCGACAAATTGTTCATTTTATAAACAGCACATCATAGATAGACTTCCATAAAATTTTTAATCTCAAACAAGGATCTCAATTAATTAAAAATAATAATAATAATAATAATAATAATAATAATAATAATAAGTTCAGTATAACAGGAGATGTGTTAAAGTTAATATGGAGTACAGTTCGTTACTGGACAGGTAAGACTGTAGGAAACCCCAGTCCTGAACTATCGAGTGACTGAAGTCAAGAGTCCTCAGAGAACAGCTGTCTGCATCAGCCGAGGACAGGACCGTCTTCGTGGAAAAGTGGAACCGTCCCCAGTCA
>JAQQZT010000033.1:29797981-29809384 GCA_030068275.1 Clarias platycephalus | reverse complement strand
GCATTTTCGGTTGATAACGTTGTGATAAGTAGACGAAGATGTCCGTGATAGAGACTCAAGATTCGAGCGAAATGTCAGCGAAGAGTACAGCTACTCTTACTTCAGTGCAATTTTTGGTTACTTTACCCATCTCTGGTTGACACCCATCAAGTGACAGTTGCCAACTATGGAGAGTAAAGCTGACCCTATCTTTACAAGCTGCTGCACATGCGAGCTCTGTAACATACTTGAAGGAAAGCACTATTTGCAAACTTGCACTTGCATGACACCCCCAACTGGCTAGTGTCGCTGTAACTAATTTAGGAGAGCTACCATTCCACACCTAGCACACCCTCAGAGACAAACAAATTTGCGCTGTAGGACTCTGTGTTAAAGGTGCTCACTGAGATTCAGACAAACTGCTCATAATTAGAGAAATGATTTTCTTTTGCCTTGTGCCCTGGGGAGCATGACATCACTCCACTTGCACGCCACTCTCTGTATTTAACCATTCGCCACACGACTCTAAAGCTAAACTCCCCGCCTCGATTTTATAACATGGACGAAGCCCGAGATCCATTAAAAATGATTATTTGCCAGCCGTGCTCTTTTCCATGGCCATGCCTCTTCGCACACCTGCAGAAGGGTAGGCCACCCATCTAGTGAGCCTACGGAGTAAGCGAGGACTGACAAAAGATTTAGTCATATACGCTCACTGGTGCACACTGTGACAATCACTCGCTTTTATTTTACTCTTTCTTTCACTCTCTCTCTTGATGTTAATGGACTATATGAAAAAAATGCAGCTTGTCACATAACTGAAATGTGCAATGTCACAAAGATTTTCCCTGAAGTAGAAACCTTAAAGGAACAGTTTTAACTTAAACCAAGTTAGATTTCTTCTTATTGAAAGACTCGCTATGGCTTGAAGTTCTTTGTGGCTACAACAAAGTGCTTAGAAAGATGCCAAAAATTATTTTTGTTGATCAAATTTTCTACCTAATAATAAACATTTTTCCAATTTAATCCTGTGATTAGTGTCAAAAAAGCTTGAGTTTCCAGACTCATTTTACAAAGAAACATTACATAGTTCAAATATTTTATTCCTAGATTGGCTTTGTAATATAAGGGTTCGTTTTATCAGCTAAACAAACTGCACTTTTATCAGTTGAAAGTATTGTATATCAACCATACCAGATTTTTCTAATTATGGAAATTAGATGAAGCAAAAAGAAAATATTGCAGGAATTTGTCATGCTATGCAAGCACTCTCTCAAAGTACTTGGAGTGGGAAAAAAGCTATTTATTCCTGTGTAGTGCAGCAGGTTTGACTAAAGATGAAAGAGCTGGTATAAAACTGTTATCTTTTCCTATTTATGGGAATGTTGCATTCCAAACAAGAATTGAGACTTACATTATAAGATTTTTTTTAGGCTTTTCTTTTCCCCTTTTTATTTATTCATTTATATATCTATTTATTAGTTTTTACAGGAAATGTATCCCTGGATGTACACATCTACCATATAAATGAGGCAGATTGAGAATCAGGTGAAAAAATAAAGAAGACAAGCTGGCATGTTCCTTAAAATAAAATAAAGAAATAAGACAAGCCTGCTTCTCTCTTTTATTTCCAAAATTCTTGAAAGGACTGTTTATAACCAAATGTCTCTTTATCTCTCACAGAACAACCTTAATGATCCCAACCAATCTGGATTCAAAGTGGCACAATCCACAAAGACTACCCTTCTGTCAGTCACTGAGAAGCTCCATGCTGCTAGATCAAATAAACTATCATATGTCCTCATCCTTCTGGACCTGTCGGCTGCATTTGACACAGTGAAACACAATATTCTATTATCTATTCTTACAAGCCTTGGAATATGTTTTACAGCGTGGCAGTGGTTTGCTTCTTACCTAGAGGATATGAGGTGAGATGGAGGGGATCCACATATGCCCCATGCAGACTCTCTACTGGTGTCCCACAGGGCTGAGTACTTGGTCCTCTTCTGTTCTCCCTCTATACCCGGTCTCTTGGTAAGGTCATATTATTGCATGGATTTTCATACCATTGTTATGCAGACGACACCCAACTTATTCTCTCCTTTCCTCCCTTATACACTCAGGTTTCCACATGGATCTCAGTATGTCTTGCAGACATCTCATCCTGGATGCAGCTCATCAGCTGAAGCTCAATCTGAGTAAAACCGAACTGCTGTTCATCCCTGGTGATTCATTCCAGGTCAAGACCTTGTGATATCCCTGGGCAACAGTCAGATCACTCCTTCAATCAGGCCACTGCCCACAATCTTGGGGTAACTGTGGACAAGCAACTGTCATTTTCCCCACACACTCGCTAACCTTACTCTTGTCGATTTCTTCTTTACAACATCAGAAGAATCTGCCAATTTCTTTCTTCACAGTCTACTTAGGTGCTTGTTCAGTCCCTTGTTATTTTAAGACTACTGTCAAGTCAAGTCAAGTAGGCTTTTATTGTAGACAAACATATACAGAAACAACGTTCCTCCAGGACCAAGGTGCTACATGCAATGTAAATTTACAACATAAATTAACAGAAACTAACTACAGTAGCTAACTAAGAAGCCTAATTAGCTGGCTAGCTGAGACAAGAAAGATTGACATGACAACATAAATTAACAACATAAATTAACAAAAAGCTAACTAGCTAACTTTGAGACCTAATTAGCCGGCTAGCTGAGACAAGACTGACTGACATTTAGGTTAACAGGGGATTATTTATGTTTTTTTACAAAAGAGACAAAAGAGACAACAAAAGCGACAACATACATGTTGTCTCTTTTTTACAAAAGAGACAACATAAAGTGCATTTCAAATGTGAAAAGAGCGACAAAGTGAAATTGTGACCACATGACATTACAATACTTTGTGGTAATGAGGTGATGAGTTGAGGTAGTGGGAGGAGAAACAGTAAACAGTAAACGTTCCGTAAGTAGTAGCAAGGATAAATAGTTAGTGCAAATTAACAAGTAATGGAAATTGTGCAAAAGAACATTTACAGGTTGGTGTGTACAGTAGTTTGATAGCATAGATTAGTGTGTTTGCGCATGTGTTGATTAATCAGTCCAGTCTCAATGTTTTGAGGTAGTTGAGTTAATCTAAGCGATAATGTATGTGTGTGTGTGTGTGTGTGTGTATCAGTCCAGTCCATTTTTGTTGAGGAGACAGATGGCTTGTGGAAAAAAAGCTGTTGCACAGTCTGGATGTGTGTGCCCGAATGCTTCGATACTTTTTTCCAGATGGCAGGAGGGTGATGAGTATGTGTGATCGGTGTGTCCGATCAGCCACAATGCTGGTGGCTTTGCAGATGCAGTGTGTGGTGTAGATGTCTTCAATAGAGGGAAGAGAGACCTGATGATATTCTCTGCTGTCCTCACTATCCGCTGTAAGGTCTCGCGGCCCAATATGGCCCAATTCTCAAACCAGACAGTGGTGCAGCTCCTCAGGATGCTCTTGATGGTCCCTCTATAGAAGGTGGTCAGGATTGGTGGTGAGAGCTGGGCCTTCCTCAACTTCAAAATATGCTGTTGGGCTTTCTTGTGCAGAGAGCTGGTGTTGAGGGACCAGGTGACGTTCTTCTCCAGGTGGACACCCAGGAATTTGGAATTTGATATCCACAGGGGAGCCGTTGATGCTCAGCGGAGAGTGGTCGCTCCTGGATTCAGTTACAGAGGGAGGTGTTCAGCTTCCCGATCAGGTGTTAGGGGAACTGAAATCTACGTACAGTATTCGAACTTAGGTGTCCTTATTGTCCAAGTGTGTGAGGGCAAGATGGAGTGTGGTGGAGATAGCATTGTCCGTTGAACGGTTAGGACGATAACACAAACTGTAGTGGGTCCAGTGTGGGGGGGCAGCAGGTTCTTTATGTTTCTCATGACGAGCCACTCGAAGCACTTGATGATGATGGGTGTGAGTGCAATAGGATGGTAGTCATTGAGAAAGGACAACGAAGACTTCTTCAGCACTGGGATGATGGTGGTGGTCTTGAAGCACATGGGAATGACGGCGCTGCTCAGAGAGATGTTGAAGATGTCGGTGAGAACATCTGCCAGCTGTTCAGCACATTCTCTGAGCACTCTGCCAGGAATATTGTCTGGTCAAGCAGCTATACGTGGACCACTCTGCGTAGAGTTTTCTGTGGTGAGACACAGAACCTGGTCATACGGAGGAGGGATAGTATTGCTTGCCGTCACGTCGTTCTGCATGTCGAGCCGAGTGTAGAAGTTGTTCAGCGCATCTGGCAGTGAGCCGTCACCATCACAGGCAGGTGATGTCGTCCTGCCGTTTGTGATGGCTTGTATGCCTGGCCACCTGCACCATGTGTCACCGATGTCCCTGAAGTGTTTGTGCCACCTTGCCCCCCGCTCTGAAGGCTGCAACTCACTCCTGGCAGGTCTGCCTCTGTACACCATTCGTCCTCTGCTAAAAAAGCCCCAGCACACACTTACCTCTCTGCTCTAATCACACCACGCACTGCACCACGTTCCCGCACTGCTCGCCTCGTTTCACCATCTCTCAGGAGGAGATGGAGACATTCAGCCATTCAGAACTTCCTTTAGATGTCCGTACAACAGAATCTTTGACAATCTTTAAATGACGACTCAACCTGAGCTTAGAAAACTGTCTTAAGGAATAATTTCTGCAAAGCATGATGAAAATAAACTAATTTCTTCCCAAACATGGCCATACCTGTGTACTGCCTTCATAGCTTACTGAAAACAATTTGGATGGCAAAGATTTTGCACTATTTTGATCCCCAACACCAAAGATTTCCTTAAGCACTCTTAAGCTTATTATTAATTGAAGAATCCTCTATATATTACCATCTCTTAACATCTTCCTGTAATGATCTTTTCAAAACACTAACCATTTGGGCATTTGTGCAGTATGGGGAGATGAGGGAGTCATTGTCAGTTTGAATCTTCTGACAGTGGCAGACGGGCTTTGTGCTAAATTATCCTGACAGTATTCACAACACCATTAAACTTTACATGAGCTCTTAAACCAAAAGCCACAAAAAGGCCTCAAAACATCATTAACATCCTCACTGTATTTTACAATAGGGAAGCAAAGAGAGACTTTTCTTTTTATGCAGCTTAAATCTTGTTGCCTAACATACCAGTGGTGTTCATAGCTAAAACATTACGCAATTCCAACTATTACCAACCATGCTTAAAGTTCGGGTTCTGATTTTAAAAAGTGACACAGTAATGATTTCTGTTGTTTGTTCATGTATTGTCACAAATCAAAACAAAACAAAACTACAATTAAACCTTGGATTGTAAGCATAATTTGTTCCGGAAGTGTGCTTGTATATCAAAACACGTATATAAAAGCGAATTTCCCCCATAAGAAATAATAGAAACTCAGGTGATTCATTACACAATCCAAAAATATTGCTATTAAAAAAATTTATACAAAAGATAAAGTAAAATAAAAATAAAAAATAATAAATTAACCTGCACTTTACCCTTGAGAAAGAATCGTGACTGGAGTGAGGGAGAGCAGGAGTGGGTGGTTATTGTGTAGGACGACTCTCACACACACACACACACACACACACACACACACACACACACACACACACTGCTCTTTCTGGAACATTATGCTAAGCATTGTGTAGGCTCCACTTGTGCCACCAGGGTGGCTGTGGGACCTCGGGCATGACTCCACCAGACCTCTGGGGGTGTGCTGTGGGAACTGACACCAGAATGTTGCATCCCATGGGTGCTCAATCAGTTTGGGATCTAGGGCAGTGTTTTTCAACCTTTTTTGAGCCAAAGTACATTTTTAATTGAAAAAATTACAAGGCATACCAACAATCGAAACTGTAAAAAAAAAAAAAAAAAAAAAAAAAAAAAAAATCAGTATATATAATCAGCAAAAACAATATTATTGTTATGGCTGATCTGTGCATATTAGAGAGAATTTTCAGTAAATAAAAGTTTAATATTTGCTAAAATTTTTATACTAGTGTTAGCTGTTTAGACAGGTCCTGAACTGATCCGATCTGGAAATAATAAAATACAACATTCCAATAAAGAGGAAAATATAACAGTTTTATACCAGCTTTTTCATCTTTAGTCAAACCTGCTGGACTATACAGGAATAAATAGCTTTTTTTCCCCTCTCCAAGTACTTTGAGAGAGTGCTTGCATAGCACAACAAATCCCTGCAATATACAGTATTCTTTTTGCCTCATCTGATTTCCGTAATTAGAACAATCTGGTATTGTTGATACAATATTTTGAACAACTGATAAAAGTGCAGTTAGTTTCGTTGATTAAAACTAAATTGTATATTACAAAGCCAATCTAGGAATAAACTATTTATACTATGTAATGTTTCTTTGTAAAATGAGTCTGGAAACTCGAGCTTTTTTGACACTAGTCACAGGATTTAATTGGAAAATTTCATACTAGATTTGTTTACACAAGTTCATCATGAGTGGGAGCGCCATTATGAATAGGAGAGGTTGTGTTTACCAAAAAACTGCAAACAGATAAAGGATAAAATGACATTTAACTAAATGTATGGAGACTTTTAGGACACAGTGTAGAAATAAAATGAGTTAGATTAAGCAATCAGTTTAATTAGAATTAGATTGTGGTGATATGCACAGAGATTTTATGAGTTATAATCATTCAGACCCAATAGTAAAAAGACAAAAAAAAACCTGCTGTTGTTATTCATCAAACAGCAGTGCATAGCTCTAGCGAGTCTTTCAATAAGAAGAAATCTAGCTTGGTTTAAGTTGAAGATGTTCCTTTAAGGTTTCTACCTCGGGGAAAATCTTTGTGACTTTGCACATTTCAGTTATGTGACAAGCTGCATTTTTTCCAAATAGTCCATTAACATCAAGAGAGAGAGAGAGAAATAAAAATGGGTGACTGCACAATATTTTGTCACTCCTCGCTTACTAGATGAGTGGCCTACCCTTCTGCAAATGTGCAAAGGGGTGGGGCCATGGAAAAGAGCACGGCTGGCAAATAATCATCTTTAATGGATCTCGGCTAAAACCGAGGCGGGAAGTTTAGCTCAAGGTCCTGGAAGACTCTGGAGTCATGTGGTGGACACTTAAATACAGAGAGTGGCATGTAAGGGTTGATGTCATGTGCTCCAGGGACTTCAAAGGCATAGAACTGAATGCCGCCATTTGATCAGAAGAGCCGATAAAAAACTGCACAAGCTCCTGTGACACTTTCACTTTTGGTAAAGAACTTTCGTGATCCTGCTGCCAGAGAGAAAAAGGCCACTGCATCTTCACGTTAAGGCCCCTGTTCCCAGCCAGGAAAGCCTTCCGTCTGCCAGATGTCAAGATGGACTCTCATCTGCAGCTGCAACCAAGGAGAGCTGGGAGGGCCTGGTTGCTCAGTCAGCGAGGGGGAGCCATTTATGCAGGAGCCGCTCTCCACGCAAGCTTACTCTGCCTCCAGATCTGCATGTGCACACCCTCACAACTTTCCTTCCCCTTTTTCCAACCCGCGTATTATATCCTTTAAAGTCCCATAATGATTGCTTATAGCTGCTATAGTGTGCAGTTGTGGTCAGAATTTTGATTCATGAACCTGAATCCCATGGCAATATTGGACTTCACTATTTCATTCACTTTGTACAAAACAACCCAAAAGCACTATACTATACTACTATACTATGCTCAACAGTTGGTACAGTGTCATTTGAGTTTAATGTCTTACTCCTCCAAACATATCTCTGAGAAAAACCTTTATCCAGAAGGCTTTTTCCTTTGTCGATGTGGTCAACCACAAACTTGAAAAGTCTCGCTTGAAAGTGCTGATTTTGGAGCAGGGACTTCTTTCTTGGACAGCATCCTTTCAGGGCATGGTAAAAGGGTTTCTTCCAGTTGATGACAGGCCCGTGCTTTGTTGGTTCCTGGGTTGTTCCTGATCATCCATTTATCATTTTCCACTCAGATGAAGCTGACAGTTCGGATCATCTTCCAGACCTTGGCAAAGTAGCTACTGTATATCTTACCATAATTTATATTTACACACAATTGTTTGAACCAATTTTGGAATTTGCAGTTGTTTAAAAATGGCTCCAAGATATGTTCTTGATTTTTGTAAATCTACCGTGATCTTTTTTCTTTGTTCTTTTAAACAATTAACAATTTTTAAACAATTAAGAAAATTTTAATACTATAATACAAGGGGAAACTTCATGGTGGTAACGGTAACTCTACTTCAGGTCACAACACCCTGGTATTTATTATTTTCCGATGACTACAATGACCTGGGGTGTTTTATTCCTTATATAACCATCATGTCACCTTAACTGCTCCATAGACAACTGCCAAAAACTGTTTATTGTTTCCCTTTCCAACACAGCCTTATTCCATCCTGTATGCATGCAATCCTGATGCAAAACAGAAATTTCTCAGCACAGGATAAAAATTACAGTAAGTCCCTTTAAATATTTACAGAAAGCTTTAATATGATAGTCCTTGTGTAGTTTAAAGTCATTGTTGATATTTAGTATTTTTGGAAGGGTTACATTAATGACACAGTTGTCTTGACAAGAGAGAAGTATGGAATGCTTGAAGAAATTATTATTAGTATGCAAATATTGTTTCAAAGGATAAAACATGATGGTTCATGTGGCTGTGCAGGAAATTACCCAACATTAACGCTAACGTTGGATGACCATTTTAATAAAGTTGTAAAGCCATCCACCAACAGGACAACATTGTTTTTGAACTTTAGAATTAGTTTGATAAAATGACATTGAGATGACGTTGAATGAATGACCCAAACATGATGATGCAAATTAGGGCTGTCAATATTAACGCATTATGTTTTTAATCAATAATCATCGCAAATTAATCATAGGCCCAAATTTGACCTTAATGGCTTCCCATAATCGCGGTGCGGTTACTTGGCTGCTCGATAATGGCACATTTAATCTGAATAATATGTCTTGGGAAACATAATCAGGTGTTCATTATTAAAAAAAAACTTCTGGATGGAAGTTTGGATAAAAAAAAAGTTGTGTGCTCGAGCTACCTTCACTATTTTTTACAAGAATACATCAAATGTAAGATGTGGGAGTGGTGGCTCAGGTAGATAAGGCTCTAGGTTGTTGATTAGATCTGAGGATTCGGGTTTAAGCCCTGTTGTCAGTGCGTTACTACACCCCATACTACCCAGCTACTGCATGCACAGTGCCGGGCCCATTCACAAGATCGGCACTGCCTGCAGTGTCTGGGTAGTATGAGTATTTTAAAATTGTGATTGATTGCAGACTATGATTTTTTTTTTTTTATCTATTGACAGCAGTAATGCAAATGCAAACTCAAAACAATGAAATGTTAACATCCCTTCTCATAATGTTTGACCATCTTCATAGACCCTTAAGATCCTAACATTCTGATCACAAGCTGGGACGGAAACAACAGCTTCCTGAACACAGTGTGTATATCTCATGTCACGCATCTCTTAATTTCCTGTCTAAGGGGCATCCTTGCTCTCTCTAAATGTACTGATCTGAGACATCTGATCTTTTATTTACCCCCATTTGGCTGCTTTCCGACTAAAAACAATTGGTAAAATGCTATTGTAATTTGTGATGCTTGTTATATGTGGGCACATTTACAAGCATCAACAGCATATTCCCTAGTGGTCCAGTAGTAAGCAGACAGTGCTCTCGCTGCAGCGACTAGAATTGGATTCACACTCGGGACATCGGTTTGGTATTGCGTCATGCTTTAATCTGTTTACAGTTTCATTTATTATTATGCAGCATCCATGAAAACAAGTAAGTCCATGTAATAAGTGACATTATGGTAGCTATAAACAACTTTTCCGTCACCCCTCTCTCTTGGCAGAGACTAGATAGCTCAGTCTGTAGAAAATCAGACTTTTAATCTTAGCGTCCAGGCACTATAGCCTTGGGGCAGCGGTAGCTCAGCGGATTAAGGCTCTGGGTTACTTATTATGAGGTTTGTGTTTCATGCTTTCGGGACTTCCAAAAGTGTTTTGTTCTCTATTGTTTATTGTTTTCTCGTAGTTAGCAAGAAGAGACCAAAATGGATGGAAATAAAAACAAAAGAAAAAAAATGCAATTCTTCTGTCTTGAAGTCTTTGCTGTAGAGGAAAACATTGTTTTCTCACAAACAAATCCCTGACACTGGACAGACTCCTGCATAAAGTTTAAATGTCTGCTTACAACAAATTTGACTCGCAACATTTACATATGTTTTTAATTTAAATACAAGCTTTTTTATGTAGATCGTCTGCCATACAGAGTTATATGAATGAGCTGTTACTATGAAATAAAATGATAAAAGCGTTAATATAAACCGGTGATTTAGATTTCAACCAGCACTACTTTCCAAACCGCTATTGTTGAAAATTAATCAATACCGGATGTGGAAAAACTAGCGGCCCTGCGGTATGAGTGCGTTTTAGTGTAGGCAATGTCGATCTTAAAAAAACAAAAAAAAAAAACCACCAATCTGGAGTGTACAGTGTGTGCCGATAAACAGTGTGATGTTAATGCATTATTAATATATCAATTTGTAAAGGACATTTCCATGCAGTAGTAGATTACAAATCCTGTGTTGTATCTAAACTACAGGCTCTTTGTATTGCAATGCTTTAAAGTGAAAGCCAAGGCCTGTTTTCCCCAAATACCTGATATTGCTGTTCCTGATAATGTCTTCCAGACAGCATCGCCCTGCAGCCAAAGAGTTGTACATCACAGGATGTAGCATACAGCTTTATTTCAGTTTGCCACTTCTCTCTTCTCTACAACTGTGCTGCCTGCAGTGATGCACATTAAACTCTTCTTGGATATATTTTTTTTTTCTATTCCAAGCCTCTGAAACATCTTGGCCAAGAAGTGATAACTATTATATTATGTTGGCAATTTAAGGAGTGACGCATGAAGTGGAGCCTCTGTACCAAATGCCTGAAATGATTTCTACTAGAATGTAAGTCTTTTTTTTTTTTTTTTAAAAAGGTCAAAAAGTCACCCTGAACACTGGAACGACCGTGTCACTTTTAATAACACAAATGGTTTCAAATTACCGTGCAATGAAATTAAGCATGAAGTTAGGTCCGTTTCTAACTTTTAGACATGTTGGTTTCATCTAGAACTCTGTTCCTCCAGGACCGGAACTAATGACACTCATTTGTATGAATTTCACGATTTAAATCGTACATAAAATGTTCAATATGACAACATTATTTTTTTTATCCTCACTACTTCCAGGAAAGATTCCTTCTACAACAATACAAGCACATATAGCTAATTCAATTCAATTCAATTCAATTTTATTTATATAGCGCTGTTAACAATGGTCATTGTCTCAAAGCAGCTTCACAAAAATGAAAAAGATTTTGTTTAGAAAAGAAAATAATTGTTAGT
>JAQQZT010000033.1:29780445-29797881 GCA_030068275.1 Clarias platycephalus | reverse complement strand
CGTTCAGCATAGGGATGAGCCAGTGGACAGATGAGGTGCAGAGGGCAGATGAGGTCTGGATCACTGGAAGCACAGGAGTAGCACGTGTAGCTCCAAACCATCATGAAGCAGAATCCAGCTGGAGCTGGAGCTAACATAAAAACATTACAAAACTGCATTCTAAGAACATTAAAGAATATTCAGGATGTGCTTCAGGAAAGCTTTCTGAATTTTTCTTATTAACATAATACGTTGCACATTTCCTTCTTTCTTTACTTGTTTTTTTTTTTTTTTGTATTAAGAGCAAGATGGTAAGAGGTAGAAAACAAGTGTCTGGTTGTTACTGCTGTAAGTTTCTTTGTGGATGTTCAACAAAATTAAAATGTGACATCGTTGATTAATAAATAAAAACATGTTAATAGTCAGCACATCACAACGGGTCATCCTCGGAAGAAAATGAATCACTTTAAAGAGTTAATGACTCCCTGGGATGTATCACACCACCATAGCCTGGAATATTTCCTTTAACAAGACAGCTCAGAGTTTGATAAAACAACTTGCACACCATTTTCAGCATTTCTGAAATCTGGATTCTGATTGTAAGGAAGGTGAATTCATATTCTGTAATGGCCAAGGCATAAATTAACATTGAAGACCCACTGTAACCCGGGATGGACTTTCCAAATAGATTTAGATATGATACACCAATGGTTTACACCAATCATCCATAACATCAACACAACTACAAGGTGAACTGAACAGCATTAATTAATTATATACCAGTAAACTGGTGACAGGATCAAAGGCACTCAAGGCTCACCCATGTCTGAGACCAAAGCCAATGGAGCACAGAAAAGTCAATGCTGGGTGCGATTGAAAGGCACCAGAACACCCAATACATCACACACTGCTGAGCATGGGGCCCAGCTGACAGTGAGTCCAAGACTGTTGACCCAGCCTCAAAACTACCCAGATCCCACATCTGTGAAGATTCTCAATCATCCAGGTGTGGTTATCTGGAAGTTAAGTCGTGTCAACTGGACTTTCTCTTATTGTAGTAGAAACATTTCACTACTCATCCAAATAGCTTCTTCAGTCTAAGGTAGGTTGGAAAGTTTCTCATATTTAAGTTCTCCAAGGTCAAAGGTTCCTCCCCTATCTGAAACAGCTTGTCAACAATAGACTCACTGTATTTGTACTCAATAAGCCGTACAAACAGTACTGATTTTGAAACATCAAGACCCAAAAATGTCACGTAGGAAAACAAAAGCAGAGGAATTGATAAAATATGTCCTTCGACAGAAGACAGTTGGACATGTGGTGAAACACACTTCCAACAAGACGGATAAATGTTTCCTGTTGGAGCGCAATTGTTCACAGCACAAAGTGCGGCAATTTGCAAAACGTTTTTTAGATTTCTGGACGGATGTTAAACAGGATTGTCCAGGATAACTCTCCTCCTGCGATGGATTGGCACTCTGTCCAGGGTGTACCCCGCCAGGGATAGGACCCAGGCCCCCTGCGACCCTGAATACAGGATAAAGCTGTATTGACGATGAGCGAGTGAGTGAGAACAGTCAAGCATGCTCTAGACAACCTGGCGACTGATACTGAGAAAGCATTTTATGAGTTCTCTGACACAGTCTTCTGAAGTCACAAGGAGAAGACCTTTCCCATATCTAGCCATATACTCCATCACCCATGAGAAACACAGTCTCTGAGCAATCAGCACAACCTCAACAGCGAGGTAGCCAGAGTGCAAGATGAAGATGAGGACACTGTTTGGGAGCTTTTCCCTCTCTTTGGCAATAGTATTCTCTCGCTTTTTGAACATCATCAAGAGGTTAATGTAACTCCCTGGTGTGTGGTGTTGTTTCTCTGATTTGATGCGGTCAAGGATAGAATGCGTGCACGTCATTCATCAACAGCGACATAACCTTGTTAAATATATGAAAAAAAAAAAACCTATTATTTATTTATATCTTTTTTATTGTCTTCAGGCCAATTGTCTACTCTCTCTATATGGTGGCGAGCTCACCTTGTGTGACCCTGAAAAGGTTTTATGAAGGAAGATGATTAATGTAAGATCACAGACCTGGCTGCCAGGAGGATGGCTGTATTTCAGGCAGCTGGTCTCAGAAAATATGCTGTTCATCTCCCTCATCCGGACATTATTTTATTCACTCTATCAATTAACACTCAGTAACCTACGTATACACTGAGATTAGAACAGGAAGTTTATAGGAGGGGAAAAAAAGAGCCAACAGGCTATTAAAGCACAAATGCTATTGGGTAATATTATTTATTATACAATATAAAGCTTGTTTTATGAAATCATCCCACTGTTTAGTCACATTTATTGCCTACCAGCTGCTAGGATGAATAACAGGATTGGCCAAATGGAAGGATGCATTTTTCCAGTTCTGCCAGAAAGCAGCACTGTAAGCAGAGTTAGTGAGGTTGAAGGTCCAATAAGGTCTAATTTTTCACTTTTTGAATCATTTTCATCTAAAAGGCCATGTGATCTATTTTATGGCAACATTAATCTAGAAATATTGTTTATTGTAAAGTAGATTGACATTATTTTATAAAAAGTCATCACCATTCTTAAATGAAGACCATGAAGACATGTCCATAACCTCAACCCCAGTGAACATCCTTTAGATGATGGAGTATGAACTGCACACCACACCTCTGGACAGAAACTGGACAGTTGCTGGGTTGCTTCAGAGCTGCCTTAATTCTTCATGGCATAGATTGTGTTGGTGTTGGAAATCTTGGAGATTTTGGTGCATATTGACATCATAGCATCACGCTGAAGATTGGTCTGGATCTCCTGTTCCGCCACATCCCAAAGGTGGATTGAGATGCCGTTTGAGTACAGTGAACTCAAGGAACCAGTTAGAAATATTTTAGCTTTGTGACATGGCGTTATCCTGTGGTCACATGGACAGCAACAAGAGTGTGGCCCAATTAGTATCTGACCAATCAGGGGTCTAAAGTGTGCCAATGAAAATATCACCTGAACCATTACACCAGCCTGAACCAAGGCAGGAAGGATCCATGCTTTCATGTTGTTTACACTGAATTTGCAGAAATTCAGACTCATCAGAACAGACAATGTTCTTCCAGTCTTCTATTGTCCAATTGTGGTCGACCCAACGTGAATTGTAGCCCCAGTTTCCTGTTCTTAGCTGACAGGAGTGGTACGCGGCATGGTCCTCAGCTGCTGTACCAGATCTAGTTCAAGGTTCGATGTGTGTGATTTTAGAGATGCTATTCAGCAAACCTCTTTTGAAACAAGATATGTTCCGTCAGGTTGAACCAGTTTGGCCATTCTCTTCTGACCGCTGGCATCAACTGGGTATTTTTGCTCAGAGAACTGTCCTCACTGGATCTTTTCTCTTTTTCAGACCATTCTCTGTAAACTCTGGAGATGGCTGTGTGTGAAAATCCCAGCATATCATCAGTTTTGGAAAAACCCAAAGTCACTCAAAGCACCTTTATTCGCCATTGTGGTGCTCAGTTTGAACTTCCGCAGATTGTCTTGACCATGTCTACATGCCTAAGTATATGGAGGTGCTGCCATGTGAGTGGCTTATTAAACATATGCGCTAATGAAGAGTTTCTTCCTTTTGCCTTTGTAATGTTTGTGCATTCTCTATGTGCAGCCTGTGTACTGAAGTGTATTGCTTTGTTCTTGTGTTCTTTGGCTTGGAGACGTGGAGATACAGGGAGTAAAATGTAATCCCTTCACACCAAAGAAGATTTAAATGCTGAAATGTCTATGGATTGTAGCCAGCCATGTGGGCTTTAAACACATTTATTAATACAGAGTAGAACTGCAGGCATCCTTCAGTGCTTAAGTATTTTCTTTGACTGCTGTGTACTTTGGCATCCATAGTGGCGCTTTTCCCCAATAGGTTGTCAAGCCATCCATCCATCGGGTGCATTCCTGTTTTGCTCCCAGTTCCAGACGTCCTCCCGGTTCCTCGAAAGTCGCGAACATGACGATGGATTAAAATGTAGGGCAGGGATTAATTCGAAAACAGCGGGGCGGTTTCAGCAGAAACACATGTGTATGAGATATCATAAACTCTTTTCCAGCCAATACAGGAGTTTTGGATTGCGTTGCGTTTCTGATCATATTAAACTGTTCCACTAGAGACAAACACACTTCATCTATTCAATTAATAATTGCATATGAGGAACTTTGCCTAACTTGATACAAACCAATTAAATGATCAGGACGTCTGCAGGAGGTGGTTTAGACATGTAACTTCTGACACCTAGTGGCAAAACAAAAAAGGTGTGGAGATAAAAGAGACAAATCCATACAAAAGTTATGACAACTTTTTTTATTAACTTTAACAGATAAAAGATATTGTTACCAGGTGAACCAAATATATTTTTTATAACATCTGCAAAAAAAAAAAAAGATGCTAAATTAAAACCATATAATCTTTTTTTCCCGTGATTAAACAAGACGACAAACAAGAAAAATGTAAAGAAGAATGAACAGTTCTCCTAAACAGTTGCATAAGATTCATTTATTAAATTTATTATTTCACGAGGACTCGTCTAGGAGTAAACAGTCAACCTTAATGTGGATCACCGGCGCTGAAAAAAACATTTAATCATCATATATAACATTAAATGTTTAGTTACATTTAAATATGCAAAGAGTGCGATCCTAGAAATCACAATAACGGCTGAGTGACCCTATTTGTCAGTAGCCACGTTAATGATTTGACCGGAGATGAGGATTATTTGGATCGTTTAAATGCCTAAAGTCACCTCAGCAGCCATTTGTCATTTGGCATCAATACTAAAGGAAGGGAAAACAAAACAAAACAAACAAACAAAACAAAACAAAACACAGCAACACAACATGTCATGTATTTGAAATGACAATAATGGGAAGAAAGGCAAGGCACTATGTTAGCAGGGAAGTTGATTTCGGGAGGATCTGCATGGTTCGTGCTCGTTCCTCACTCACAAAAGACACACAAATAAAATAAGCGTGTATACACAGAATTCTAGTAGGTGCAGATAAAGGCACTGTGCTTCAGTTGAAGCTCTACGCAGCATTCAAACATATGGAAGCCTTGCCTGCTAGGCTAAACGCTGGCACCGTATCTGACAATCTCAGCAGATATTAAAGTGCAACATGTTACCAGCGAATGCCTTAAACGTAGTGTGGTACTTGCACAAAACAAAACAAACAAACAAAAAAAAAAACCACATGCGTGTTATTTCCAGGCTATTGGTATTGTTTTCTTCTTTTTCCATGACTTGTCTTGACGCTGACGAAACCGAAGCACAACAAAACTCCACTGATTTTGGACTGACCACTGACCAATTCGTTAATTCGCAGCCATCCAGTGAGTCACGTGACTAATTGCAAATTGCTTTCGCTGTGCGTGAAATAGCTCTGAGCGATAATAATCAGCTCTCTCTTCCTCACTCTGTTCCCTTCCAGAGATACTCCTAGATCTATATCTGGTTAATCAAATGACGGGAGCTGATTATCTGGAGCTGTAGGCTTTACTGCTTCATACACAATCCCATTTTGTGGCATGCACCTTAACTCACATTTCTCACATTAACTCACAAGTTTACTTAGTGCTCAGACGGCAGCAGGAAATTAATAATAATAATAATAATAATAATAATATAAAAAAACACTACTCACTGCAGGTTTGTCAATGTGCATACTATTATTACTCCTATACAGAGTTGAATTGCATTTCTTCTGTGAATGAGGCGAGGACAGTGCGACGTGAAGAGACACGAAAGGCAAATCTCAAGACTAGGGAAGTCTTAAATCTGACAGCTGGGAATGACCTGCCAACTGGAATTTTTAGACATCATCATCATCAAAGCCCTGATGAAAAGCCAGAAGCAGCAGAATTGAATCATCATCATCATCATCATCAGTAGCAGCAGGAGGAGGAGGAGGAGGACAGAGATGAGGGGGAATCATCAGTCTCTGAGTCTGTCATAAGAGCGTCCTTCCTGAGAAGATGACTGCAGTATCTGCATTCGCCACATAGGGGCTTCACTCCACTGAATTTTGGAGCGAAGGCAGTCCCCACCTCCCCCCACTGTCTCTGGATTGTCACACAGTGAACCGTCATGACACAAAGGTGCCAACATTATTAACAAGAAAATCCTAACAGGCAAAAAATTGTGTTATTAAAAAAAGAAAGAAAGAAAAAAACACAAAACCCTTCCATGTGTCAGTTTTTTTTTTTTGCCTGTGTAAACAGAAAAGCAAAAGTCTGCGGTGTGCGCGCTACTTCATAAACAACAACTTGCAGGTCCTGGCTTCTTCTTCTTTTCTAATGGCTCACAAATCCAAGGCTCATAAGACAAAGTTCACACAGATAAAAGTGGCAGGAAGAAAGGCAAAGCTACCAAAAGCAAACATGTCTGAAAGATGAAAAAAGAAAAAAAGATCTCCTATAATTGATGACATGAATGTTATGGCTAAACTGTACATGTTGGCACCTCTGCATGATAAGTTAAATTAAATAAAAAGTTTGTCTTCGTCTGTATGTTTGAGATGCAGTCTATGGCTGGATGTCAGTGGTTATAATCCAGAAAGTCTCATCACCTTCTGGACATCTCTCGGAGCAGATATTGTTAATCTGAATGAATGCTCAGACATTCTGCTGTCTCTATATGGAGTGGTCATCCATAACGTCTCTCTGTCTCTCTCTCTTTTTAAACCAGAAGAAACTTCATGTTCGTGTCTCTCTGAGATGATCGACTGTGAAGTTAGGAGAGACTGTGAGCTCCAGGAGAGTGCGCAAGTGATGGGGGAAGAGAGACAAAAGGGGTAAAAGAAAAAGAGAGAGAGAGAAGGTGCAGTCCTGATTCCTGATTCATTGCTCCACCTGAGTAACCTGGATGACTGGAGGTGAGCTGCTGACGGTCGGGCCGCACCAACATGCTGAGGAGCTCCGTGATGCCTGCTGCTCGCAGCTGCTGAAAAAAATAAAATAAACGATTAAATTAATTTATCTTTGTAATTATTATTATCACATACTAGGGGATGGGACTCAGTCACCTCCAGATATGATATTATCATGATACAGTGGTATTGATTCTCTAAATATCCCCATTCGATATTAGAGTTTTCCACGATTGTTACAATTTTAAACCTTTAAAAAAAGTTTTAACGAGTAATTAAATGTTGCCTGTTCCTTATAACATTAGTTAGAGTGTATTTAGTTAGTTTGCATTTAAATAATAGAAACTAAATTCAACTACAAGAGTTTAACATTTAAATTAAATTAGACAAAAAGCTACAAAAAGATATACTTGGTAAAGTCCATGAAAATGTGGATGTGGTGTAAATAGTTCAGAGTGCACCACCTGTAGGATTATAAAGAAGCGGCGACGTTTTACCTCCTTAAACGCCTCCAAATTATTAAAACTCAACTTGACAGAGTGGCTTCTAACATGGACATGCGGTGCTTCTAATGCGGGCTATTTTTGACTAATTGGCACGTGCGGTATTTAAACACTTGTGTAAGTGTGGGTTTGAGGCCAATTTGCTCACAGTTTGTAGGAAAAGGCAGATCGGAGGTTTTTAACATGTGCGATTTTTGGTAATGTGACGCCCTAAAAATGCGTCTGTGTTGCGCCACCCGGAAACTTCTGCGATCTGTACAGAATTGTTTATATCTGTTTTATATCAGCTGATCACCGGTCATAACTGATTCACTGGTTTATTACTGGTGTTTTCGGTTATCTGTCCCTTTTTGCAGGACAAATAAAGTTTTGTCTTCACCACTTTTTTATTTTTGGTTAAACAAAAAATTTTGTTTTTTAATTTTTGTACTTATTGTTGTTTTGTAAGAGGAATGAGAGTAACGTAATTTCAATTCTCTATTTCAATTTCAATACGCATAGCAGAATCGACAATAAAGTTGACGTTGACTTCAGTGCCCCTTAAGATGCTCAGACCCAGAAATTCATGAACATGCACTGCCAAGGCAGTCAGAATTATTACTGCTCTCACTCCAACTGCCCCGTTCTCCTCCATCTTCCCTCCTCTTGCACATGTGCTCTGCATGAGCATGAATACCCACTGTTCATGATTGCCTGGAATAGTGTGTGTGTGTGTGTATTGGTTTCTCATTCAAAAACAGGCAGTTATCAAACCGTTATGAAATATTTGATAAATGTATCAGATTAGGATTGTATACTGCAACTATACATTTCAAGCCTTCTCTATAAATAAAGACATACATCACAGTGGGTTGGAAATAAAAACCCAGCTCGATAGGAGCTTACCCACTCTTCAATGCGCTCACAAGACATTTTCCGCAATAAGTCATCGGATGATTTACGAATCTATACGCGCAAAATAAAAAAAAAAATAAAAAAACCCTCCCTGATCAATAAAGCTTTTATAGTATTACAAAAGCTGAGTCTTTTCTCAGCAATCACTGTGTATTTACAGTACCCTGCGTTTTGGTATAGAGTTTGGCACCGTGTTTTGAACGTAATGATGCACGAGGTCCTGCCTAAGATATTACTGTCGGTGCAAAGCACTCAAAATGCATCAACCCACAACCATTAGCTAAATTGAGTTAGGAGAGTGCATTGTGCGGCCTGAATCCTATAAGGCGTTTAAGGTAATTTGTATTGCTCCTAAGATGCTCAGGCTGAGTGAGAGTAGAGCTTCAAGGTTGGCGTGGTGGGGGGCGGGGGGTTTGGAAAAATATGTAAGGTGGAGGTTTTGAGGCAGGAACTCTTTTAAATCTGCCAACTGATCAATACGGACGAGACGTGTGTGGAAGCCATGTGATACACAGGCTGCTCTGTCCTGAAGCAACCGGCTCACTTCCAGGAGCTGCTGAAAATCCTTCATAGTTTAAAAACCTGTGGAAATAATAAAATAAAATAAAAATCCACAGATGTGGGTACAGTTTAGGTGTTAAAAGAGACGTACCCGCTCTCCTCTGGCATGTCCTGGTCCGCCTCAGCTGTAGAGCTCTCTGCATCCACACTGCTCTCGCTGCCCTGAGCAGACAGACCATATGAGCTCTCTGGAGTCAGAGACTCACCGCTGAAACACACACACACACAAACCATAGAGTTAAAAGTGTTCTTGTAGTGCTGAGGTGAAGTGAAATAACAGAGTGAAATGATGGAGTAGAACCGATGCCATTACTTGATCCTCTTCTCGAGCAGGTGTATGTACAGCTCTTTTTCCTCCAACATCTTCTTTAAGAAGCTGATCTCTTTCTGCTTCTCCAACAGCTCCTTCTGCAGACGATAGTTACCCTCTTCTAGAGTCTCACAGAACGCCTGAGGGCAAAAAAGGGTGAGGAAAAAAATAATTACTATTTCAGCAATGAAAAAACGCAAGACCACAAAAAGACTATAGGTAGTCCACGACTTACAAACTTTTGAGTTACGATTTTCCGCAGATACGAACGGACCGCGGTTCTACTTACGTTTCAACTGCTGAAGTAGCTCGCGTGTATTGATAGAAAGAAGATACAAAAGAAAGAAGATAGAAAATGTCTGCCCTGATGATGAATAATCCTAATTACAGAAAATCATCAACAAAACAGAGTACACAGTCCAATATAGTGGAAAACAGCTCGGAGATAAAATGACATCCGGGACTCCCCTCACGATTTAAAGGCACAGAGACAACACTGTTACATTTCTGTCAGATTAATTGCCTTAGGCGAAGTTATGGTGGGGAAAGGGGACAGAGGTTTAGTCAAGTGGATCAGTATGCTTTACAATGTATATTCGTGTCAAATGCGTACAAGACTCACTTTGTCTGATTTAAGAATAAATCGGACTTACGAACATGCTTCCGGAACAAAACTTGTTTGTAAGTCGGGGACTACCTGGACATCTTACTTACGACTACTACTATTACGTCTTACCCGACTCTCCTCGAGACTGTCGAAAGGTCCTGGAGGCTCGTCCAGACAGAGAAACTCTCGCACCGCAACACTGCAAACACACACACAGTACATATCTGTAATGCCAAATCTGAGCTCAAAGTGTTAACACCCATCTGAAAGAGTCAGTCGTATGATTAATCATTGATTAATTATTGCAAGTCAGAAAGAGGCCATAATTGCGAGGTGTAAAACTTTTTTTTAAGTACCGTCATTGTTTTGACTTACTAAGTATTTCATTTTAATTATTTACTCGTTATTACAATTTACTTTTACATTCAAAGTAACTTTTATTAATTACATTATTTTAAGTCACTACGTAGCTTGTTATTTCGACAAAGTTATTAATTCGCCTTAGATATTCGGCCTTTCACCTTATGTACTCGTCGTTTTGACTTATATGTTTGTAATTTTGCTCACCATTGTGACCTTAGATACTTATTTCGCCTTATATGCTTGTTGTATCAACCTACATTTCTGTCATTTTAACTTGCATGCTTGTAATTTTGCTATTTGTCACTTCGACCTTAGATGCTCGTCATTTCAATCATATACAGTAACTCTCTGACTAACAAACGTTCGAGTTACGAAATTTCCTCAGATACAAACGGACCGTGGATCTACGAACATTCATAGATGCAAACAAATCATGGAAGTAGCTCATGTGTATTGTACAAAAAATAGACACTGCCGTGCACCAGATACCAATATTTACAAATTATATACAATATTTGCCGTAGTGTGTAAGTGAATTAATAAAATGTCTAAAGTCCAGTATAGTGTATGTGTGTGTTTGTGTGTGGGGGGTGGGGGAGAAATGAGTCGGCCTCTCCTATTTTATTTAATGAATCAGTCTGGGAGCACGATGATTAAAAAGAAATCTGTCCTGTAAAGCTGTCCCGATGGTGAATAATCCTAATTTTGTAAAATCATCAACGAGACAGAGTTCACAGCCTGAAACAGTGTCCGTTCAAGCGTGCAGTAAACACCATGGAGTGTCCCCCCCCACCCCGGGTTCACTTTAAGCGTGATCAGCTGAACACTGCATCACCGGGATTCTCCTCGCGATTTGGAGGGGCAGTCTCGCAAGAGTATAATGGAACCAAAACACCACACCTGTGTGTTTTTATTTTTTTAAGCTTTACATTGTAGATTTGTGTCAAAGCTGTACAGGACTCACTTTGTCAGACTTACAAACAAATCCGACTTGCAAACGGGCTTCCGGATATCTAAAGTCAAGATGATGTACATAATAGTTTTTTCGCCATACAGACTCATCATTTTGCTTTACATAATTTTCATGTAGACCTGGGTAAGTTACCTCACCTTATTAATTTATTAAAATCGACAGTTACTCATTTCCCCCCCGACCTGATTACTTGTTATACACATGGAGGAAAGGGTAATTTTATCTAATTTCACTTCCTGTCCATAGAATGTCCTTTGTCTCATCCATTCATTTCCTTATCATACTCGGTGTGATAATTCACACATTTTCTTTTTTTTGGCAGGGGTGCAAACGATTCTGGAGTTGACTTGAACTTGAAGTATACTTAATAAGAATCCTGACTAATAAATAACACTGCCTATGTTTAATAAGTGTATTAAGTAGGTGCTTGTGGCTAAAATAGCCTTACTGCTCATAAAGCTTCAGATGATGCATGACCAGAGCTTGATAAGTGGAGTCGTTTTTTCCTCCACCTGATGAGTGTGAGTGTGAGTGTGTGTATGCTCTATTAGCTGAGCAGAGAAGAAAAGCCTGGAGTACACCAACTGACTGAATACCAAAGCGCTCCTGAATTATGCGATCGGGGCAGAATGCCAAGTAAGCTCAGGGCACGGAAGGAACAGTGTGTGTGTATGTGTGTTTTAATGACCTACTTTAATCAAAAGTGAAAGACAGAGTGTGCACGTTTCAACAGTCTGATAAAAAAAAAGAAAAAAGAATAACATGTCTACGTGCTCACCAGTTGGCGATGTCTTTGTGAGCCACCAGATTCTGTAAAAAGGCCTGCAGGCCTAACTGTCTGTCCTCCAGGAAGTCAGTGTCGTAGTTATCTTTAAACCAGCGTTTAGGTGGCAGAGAGAGGCGGAAACCAGGGAACATTTCCTTTAACTGCAGAAAACATAAGAGATGTGAATATTCTGATAATGACACACAATGCAAATGATTTCTCTTCCCTCTTACAGCTTAATAAAAAAGTCATTTATTTTTAAAACACATTACGAATGGCTGGCAGGACAAGACTTGGGATTAGACGTATGTACAGTATGCAGTGCAAGACAAGGCTTAGGGGGTGTTTTGAATCATTTTAACATTTGCTTTGTTCGGTTTTATAACAACAACGACAACATCATGGTCTCGGGTGTTTGTTTCTATTAATAGTTATTTTCTTTATTGTTTATATATGACAAAGTATCAGTATTTCTCCAGTTGACACAGAACAAGAACAATTCAACAACGTTCATTTTTCAGGACGTCCTACTGACCCCGGGTCTCAAAAAAGCACCGATTGCATTTAAGTGGAGCTGCAGATGTTTTGTTTTGGTTGTAATGTGGGAGTAAGCGCTTGCAGGTAGCCTATAAGTCCATTCAAATTCACTTGGACAGAAATGAAACATGCTGGTAATGAGAAGCTGGCAGAGTCGCTTATAAATGCCAGTGTGTACAGTGACACTAGAGTAGCACGAATTCCTGAACCATTAAATTGCTTTATGCTCTGTAACATAAGCCTGGGAGGGAAGAACCAGCTGGACAGGATGATACTTAAACAGGATGTTATTACAGGAGAACCAACTCTGTTCACACTTCAGGAGAGAAGAGAAACATATCGACACCCTGACACTCCTCTACAACCTGGAACTGCATTCTCAGACAATGTCTATCAGTTGATCAAATATTTATCTACCTACTGTAGGTCTGAACGCTGGACAAGTCAAGTGATGGATAATAATAATAATTTTAAAAAATAATACGTTTTGTCACAATTTTGGATCGCTTGAGTAACTTTCCTCTGGAACTAATCCATTCTCTACTTCATACTGTCCTACTGTACATCCCATCCATGTCCTGACCTGAATACAATTAAGATGCCGTGGCACAACCTTAAAAAGGCGGTTCCTGCTCGAAAACTCAACAATGTGGCTGAATTACAACAATTCTGCAAAGATGAGTGGGTAAAAATTCCTCCACATCGCTGTAACAGAACACTTGATCGCAGTTGTTGCTGCTAAGGATGGCCCTACCAGTTATTAGGTTTAGGGGGCAAACACTTTTTCACACAGGGTGTGTTAGGGTAGTTTTGGATTTAGTTTTCCCTTAATAATAAAAACCTTCATTTAAAAACTGCATGATGTGTTTACCTGTATTATCTTTGACTAATATTTAAATTAGTTTGATGACCTGAAACATTAAAGTGTGACAAACATGCAAAAAAAAAAAAAAAAAAAAGAAATCAGTAAGGGGGCAAACACTTTTTCACACAACTTCAGAAAGTTAATGCTGAAAACTAAATTTTATAAGATGAACGGGTGGAAAAATTGATGCATTTATTCTACATTTGCTTGGAGTTTGTTGTGGTTTGCCAAAACTCGAAACATTAACCACCATTATGAAACTAAACACTGACACTTTGAAGAGCAATCTGAGATAAGGGTGTGGAAAATAAATAAGCACAAAGCACTGTACATGTGATCTTCGCTCAGTCAATGAGCACAGGAGTGTTCACTGAGAAATAAAATACTGAATAAAAAACACAAAATTCTTTGCAAAAAGTCTGGCGAAAAGCATCGATTCACATCTTTAGTTATGTAACTGTCCAGAGCTTACAGTAGTTGGTGGGGAGGGGACTTACTAGACCTCATGGTATTTTAGTTGTGGACCCGTGACCTAGACACAATAATACCCATGAGCTAATAAGCAAGGCTGGCAGGCCAGGAATAAGAGGGATCGAGCTTACTCTATGCAGATTCAGTACTTATCGTGCCATAAAATATGCCAAAGGTGAAAATCCATTCGAAAGGTGGGTGCTATTGTAATGCTGCAACACAGCTCTGCTCTGTTCATTAAATACAGTAATAAAAGAATAAACGGCATTGTTCATCACTGCTGAAAAGCTTCTGCTTTTTTTCGACTGAGAAAACACAAAACATTCAAACGGGAGAAATTTTTCTTTCAACACACAGGTGCAGCGCTTTATTTCCTCCTGTTCCTGATCTCTGACCACTAAAACTAAGATTATTTACTATATAAAGAAGTAAAGTTTGGTCACATGACTACAGTTCGGTGGTGAATCAGAAAAACGCTCGTTCTATCATCTAGAGATCGCGAGTTTAATCCCTCATTGCCAAAAGAAGGGAGCGTGAGAGAGATGGCGTACACGCGTTCTCATGCCAATCACAGAGAAACTGGGTTTCTGTGATCTCATGCATGTGGAAGAGGGTGGATAGCGCCGCTTTCCTTCAAGTGTGCTGCGTCCTAACACTGAAAAAGACGAGGTTGGCTGGCTTTACATTTCTCATGATGGCGTTCACTCTCACAGATTGGTAGTTGTTTCATCGTAAAGATTCCGTTCAGTTTTTATTTATATATACATATTCATATATAGATGGTCATCAAAATCTATACATATAATAAAACTGTAAAGTTGGTGTGTCTGTACATTAAAGATATTTGCAAGAAAATAATTTTGGGGGACGTAAGATGAGTAAAGATGTTTTCTTTAATTTTTTTATCTGTCTGTTTGTGCACGCATCACTTAAAAACTACTGAACAAACTGAACAGGAGTGTTTGGCCAAGCTTGAGGTAACATATATGCTTTGTTTCATTGCAATTAGCACACGTGAAGATAGTATATGCTACAGTACTTCAAAATCGTAGCCCTTATACCATAAAAATAGACCCTGAAAAAATAGTTGGTTAATTTCAAAATTCAACAGATGGCGCTGTACATTTAACTAAGTTTCGAGCACATCTAGTAAACAATAATGGAAAAAAGTTTTGAAAATGTAAGGAAACATGTATAAATTATAATTATCAGTTTATCCTTGATGAGCAAGCCGAGGGAGACGGATGACGGGTTGACCGGTGAATGGGATTTGACCAACCAACTGCTCTCTCTCTCTCTCACTCTCTGTCGAGCTGCTCATGGCATATACATATATATATATATAATCTAGTAAAGCTTCTGTCAAATATGTGAAGTCTAACAGCCGGAGGTCTCGAGAGAGCTGATTGGCCGAGCTCTCTCAGAGGGAGAGGATGAGAGGTACTTAGTGCTGTACAGCCAATCAGGGGCATCTGTGAGCTCGCGCACGCAGAGGGAGCGGATAGCGCTTTCCTCCGAGTGTGTTACTCCGCCCCTAACGGTGCGTGAGCGAGCAGTTCGAAAAGATGCGGTCGGCTGGCGTCACATGATTAGTAGGAAACACGTGATAGACTTATAGATAGAATGGTAGTAGTAGCCTTAATGTGGGAGCCCCCTAGCGACGGGGAGGAATTGGACACGACTAAATTAGGAAGAAAATCAGGAAAATAAAAATAGAAGAAATATGTGAAGTCTAACTGAACATGTGTGGAACTAAAGTGTCAATGCTTATCGCAGATAAGGCACAGAGTGATGTGACAGTCCCCTGACTCATGTCCACAACCTGGAAACAATTCTGTAAAAGAAACAATTTCATTAAAAAAAAAATATTAAGAGTAAACAGGAGCCGACCTTGTCGTTAAGTCTGGAAAAGTCTGCATAACGCCGGAACACCACCCAGCTCTCGTCCTGCGTCTTCTTCACCAGAATCTTGTACACCTGCCACAGAAAGAGAAGGGGGAAAAATACATAAACCCTTTATGAACTTTAATTCCATCATTAAAGCATATTAATAATAATAATAATAATAATAATAATAATAATAATAATGCACCTCAAAACACAGTGCTACAGCTCTACACAAGAACAATCACCTCCCTAACACAAAGGCAACAAACAGTTGCAATGAACACAATAAGGGTTTGTCTGGAAATCCTTTCTCAGTAGGTCAGTAGGACAAACAGGAAGAATCGAGTACAACAGGGTTTTAATTTGGAATTGCTGGAGAGAGCTTGTGAATAATAATAAATAAATATTACAAACAGACTAATTTCACACAGTCATTCAGTAAGTTCTGCAGTAGGTCTACCAGGGGCTGGGCACACAGCCTGGCTCAGAGTGCCGCAGGAGTACAGGACAGGGCAATAAATCTGATTTGGACCTGACAAAAACAAATACGCACTTCAGGAAGCTCACATGACGCTGTGCCTGGTGACTAGGGCAAAGTGAAACAGACTCTCGCAAACACACACTGATCGCTGTAGAAACCTCATAAGTGGGTTAATACGCATGAAGAACGGAAATATGAGCTCTCTCAAGCAGAAATGTTAATAAATGTGATTTATTATTATTGAAGGAGTGTATCTGTCTGCCTGAATGTGAAAACTGAAGCAAAACAAAAAAGTTTGGACACAAGTTTGGAATTATTTTCTGCATTCTAGAACAACACTAGATCATGAAATACACTTATGGCATTAGGTAATTTAGTAACAACAACAAGAGTCGGTTGTTAATGTAAGACATGATGGATGGTCAGCTGTTCTGGAACAGTTCTTGTAAGAACAGTATTGTGTCAAGTGCGTTTGCAAAACCCATCAAGCCCCATGATGATGAAACTAGCTCTGATGAAGACCTTCCCAGGAAAGCAAGAGCAAAACATACCTCTGCTGCAGAGGAGAAGTTCATTTAGAGTCACCAGTTACCTCAGAAATCACCTCAGATTAGAGCCGCTATGAAGGATTTACAGAGTATAAGCAGGAGAGACATCTCAATATCAACTGTTCAGAGGAGATTATTGTATATTTCAAATGCCTTCTGTATTGTTTTACAATGTAGAGAGAAATAAAAATCAGGAACAACCCTGGAGTTACAAGATGCGTTCAAACTTTTGACTGGTAATATATTTACATTTCATACAGAAGTGAAAACTCATTACAAATAACAATAAGCTAATTATGCACTTGAACACAGTAATGCTGTCTAATGAAAACAAATTAATGTCACTGAGCTGAGTCACTTCAATGTCATGTGCATGGAAGTACAATGAAATTCTTACAATGCAGACTGAATAAAGCAGAGCTTTCTCTGGAGTGAAACTTTCTGTGCAGCTATAACGGTTTTGCTCTCCTCATAATTTTGTCTTGAAAAGAGAAGAAGCTGTGACACATTTTATAGACACAATCGTGCTCAAAAGTTTGCATAGCCTGAAGGAAATTCTTAAACACTGCCATTTATTTGAAAGATATGAATTAATTATCACAGTTTTTAATACCTAATGTTAACTGAAATCACCCAAACAACCCTGATCAAAAGTTTACATATCCTTAAACGCTTGGTCACATTATAAAGACACAGGCTGACACACACACACACACACACACACACACACACACACACACACACACACACACACACACACACACACACACAC
>JAQQZT010000033.1:29762150-29775034 GCA_030068275.1 Clarias platycephalus | reverse complement strand
AACATTAGCATAATATAACAAAATCAAATTAGGTCTGTTACACATCCAATCGAATATGGCCAAAGTAAAAAAATGCGAGGCAAACCTCAGCAATTCCCAGTTTAAATAAAATGACATTATGTAAAACAGTTTCTTCGTGTTTGAATTTTTATTTATGCATTTTCAGATACAAATTGCTATATTGTGATATATATCGTTATCGAGGTAGAAATTTGCTTCTACCGTGATAGAAGATTTTGGTTATATCGCCCACCCCTATGTGAGAGTATCGCTTCTTCTTTTTTAGTGTTTCTTTAGTGTAGGCAGCAGCTACAGGACTGGAGTGTGGCTATAATTATTATTATTATCGCTTATTATCGCTTTATACGACATTTAAACGATCAACAACACAAGCTACACAGCATTTCAATGCATATTCGATACTTCTATCCATTTTTAATACTTTAATACTTAACCTGAAACAGAAATATAGCGGTGTGAGAGAAATCAGACATTAAAATGCTACCGAATCAAATCGGAAAATCGCAATGCTCAGAAATCTAATGAAATCGACAGTCTAACTAACTACGACTCCCAGCTACCCACAGAGCGCATTAACACAACCACTTTGTTTTATTTTTCAGTGCTGAATCACTGCAGCGTCTTTGCCTAATCGCACTTCTCTGCCAAGCCTACTTGTTTTATTAATGATGTGAATTATTTGATCCTCTTTAGTGGACATGGATTTTATTTTAGCGCTCCATCGGATATAGATGGAGCCAAATGAACGGATCTTATTTCAATGATAAAAAAAGAAAACATTATTTCCGATCTACAGACCTCTCAGTGATTTATTTTCTACATTCTAGAACAATACTGGAGGTTTCAAAAGTATGAAATAACACATAGTTAAGTATAGGTAATTAAGTAACAACAACAACAACAGTCAGTTGTTATTTTAAGACCAGCAGTTGCACCATGATGAAACTGTGTAGAAGAAATGTGGATGCTCACAACACAGCTGTATGTAAGCAAATTTTAGTAAAATATACTTGTGTATGCAGCAATAGAATATGATAATATTAATCAACATAATATTAATCTTAGTGAAATAATAAAGAAGTAGGTAGAGAGTATGACAAGTCATAAAACATACTGGGTTCACTTCAATTTTGATTTGTTTTTGATTGAAAAAAATATAACTATCCCTTATACGGAATAAGAGCATCAAAAAAGTATTATACTGTGCAATTGAGCGGTTTAAGTTTCACTGCACACGCATCAGTGACCCTTTTGAACACATATTGAACCAGTAACATAAACAAATAAATAAATAAATGCTTCTTGTACAATCAGTTATTATTGATTAGTTGATTAAACTGTTCTGTAACTTTTGGTTCACTACGAAACTAAAATAACACTACAGAAGCGAATGTGTAAAACAGAAAATTACCTCAGGACCCTACGGAGATGTAAAAAAAAATAAATAAATAAATAAATAAAGCTCTCAGTTGAATATATGAACAAATAAATAAACATTAATTACACTGTTGTTCGCAACATGGGTGAAAGGAGGCTATGTAGCTTCTAACACAAGACTGAATCCCAAATCCCTCTGTAACCCCTTGAGTGTTGAACAAGTGATTGTACACCCTAGATAACGCACCAGCTATTAGATTTAACCCATGAACCTGGAATTTTACATAATACCTTCAAGAAGTTAAAACAACTTTCACTCTTGTTAATCACAGAACCAGCAAAATAACTGGTTAAACAAATTATGATCTGTTGATAATAAATGGTGCTTGCGAAACTGTTAAAAGCAATCACACTCAATGTCGTGCCTACGAACGCATCACAGCCATGTTGATATTCATCACAACAGCACTTCCTCTTGTGCAAACTGCTTAATTGTCCTTTGAATTAAAAAAAAAAATTTATTTAAATTTAAGCACTGCGACTTTTGAAAATACACATCCTCCTCTATGCTCGCACTAACCATTTCAAAAAACATTTCAAAAAATGTAATTTAATTCACCTAACCTTACCAAACAGCACTGCTTAGCTTGTTTCTCCAAGCAATTATACACTGCTTTCAGACTCGCTGGTTCAACTAAAGTTAGTATTAGCAATGACCCTCATGACATCTCTGTCAAGTGCCCTTGGACAGGCAGCTGCCTAAAAACAAAGCTGCAACTGATGACATATAAACACAAAGTGAAGGTCTTTCTGTGGGCGTAACTTTAAAATGACTTGACAGGAGGCAGGTTTCCAAACGTTCTCCTCACAAGCTCTGAAGTATCCCAGCACTGGTTCCGAGATAATGGCTTAAACTTTTTATTAGAGATGGAAGAAATGAATCGTGATTTTTCTGTCACACTGATTTCAAAATGGCTTTTTTTAAAAGCCATTTTATAATTTTTAGTAGAGATAAACCGGTGGATCAACCAGTGACCAGAATTGGCTGGTTTTTACTGGTCGTGACCGGTGATCATCCGATCAGCCTCAGACAAACGATTCTGAACCAAGCGCAGAAGCTTCAGAGTGGCGCAACAGAAACGCACTTTTATGGCGTTACCAAAAAGTTATGCAAGTTAAAAACCTTTCTGATTTTTAAAAATCCAAACTAAGTGAGCGAATTTGTCTCAATCTCACGCATTTTACATAAGTCACAAAACACTGCGAGTGCAAATTAGTCAGAAATCGTATGGGTTAGAAGCCTCGTGTCCATGTCCTCACAGCCAAACAACCCGAACGCTCGCGGTCAAGTTTGAGACATTTGAGGAGGTAAAACATCATAATCCTACAGGTGGGACGCTACTTTTTAAAGTAACTAATTACATTACAAAATGACTGTCATTAAAATTTAATCAGTTACATTACAGCGTTACTTTCTGATAAAAGTAACTAGTTAGAGAAAATGAAAACTCTTTTGTGATTCCTCATGCATGTTGTTTTAGTCAAGACCTTTATAATTATTCTATCATCACCCATGGGGGCGGGGGCTTCGAGGACGGCTTTCACACACACACAAATGGAATCGCTGCTGTCTGGCTCACGGATTACATAAAATGTCTGAATCACGGATACATTTTTGAAAATATTACTAAATAACTGAGTACTTACATGGCGGACCTAACGCGTTAGATTACTCGTTACATCAAAAACGTAATCATGTAACACATTACACTCTAAACGATTCACACATTTTTATCCCAAGTTTGTTTAGAAATAATAATTATGGCGGATGACAGAGATAACTGTTGCTGCTCAGTTAAATGTTAAAATGTATTTGAAGTTAGTTTGTGTTGTTTAAATGCTGCGCTTGGTTTTTGAGTGAGAAAACTAATGTTATAATGGATGGCCTACATTTAATTAATCATTAAACTTCGTAACTGGAAATGTCTGGTAATTTCCATCCCTACTTATATTATATTATATATATATATATAATATATATATATATATAATTTCCCACATTATTATTATTACCACCAGTTTAGGAGAATTATTAAAACTTAGAATAGGCTCTTTAAAGTGTTTAAAAAGACACTGTGCCTACAATAACAACTAAACTGTGTAAAAGTGGTGATCAAAAAGCACCTCAGAAAGCTGATTGACAGATCTATGTCACGTGACCAGACCCAGAGGAAACTTCACAGACTCAGTAATAATAAATCCCAGTGTCCTCCCTGTTTAAGCTTTATTACACAAACACCCTAACCTAATACCTGTTTAACGCACAAACACTTTATTCACTGCAGTGTTAGTCTAATAAACGCATTTACCTCCTGACCGCATAACAACTTTGCTAAGATGAGAAACAAGCTAGTGCTAGCTAGCAACTTTTTCCACCCAAAATGACCCTAGTGTTAGCGTACTGATGTTTTTGTATAAAAAGAAGAAGGAACAACATACTAAACTGACACAAAACATGTTTTATTTAATTTTTTTAAATCAAGCATTTCACTGGCTGTCGTGTTTATCTTAGCTTACGATCCTAAAGTAAACAGTGAGAGTAATGTTAAAGAAGCTAAGCTAGTGCTAGTGCTCGTGCTATTGCTAGGTAACCCAGCTAACTCTGTTAGTTTAAATAAAGTCCCACTCACCGGCACCGGTCTGACTGCTGACACATCAGATATCCGTCTAAGAATTAACTCCTGTCCAGCTAAAAAGATTGTTGTCCTTCCAAGCTGCCAACATCCTGCTGAAATCAGAGAGAAAGTGAGAAAGAGAGAAAAAGGGGAGAGAGAGAGAGAAAGAGAGAGCTGTTTTGCAGCTGCACGCTTCTCTCCTAGAGACACGTTACAGCTCGGAGTCTCTGTTTGCAAACCAAACCAGACTAGTTGCCAGATCGAGGAATACTCCCACTATGGACACCGAATAGGGAAGAAATTAAATAAAAGTGTGAGTTATGGGTGTGACTCTTGGAGTCATATTTATTTATTCGTCTTCTATACTGCCTATCCTAGACTAACCTAATTTGCTTGTCTTTGGACTGTGGGAGGAAACTGGAGTACCTGAAGGAAACCCACCAAGTATAGGGAGAACATGCAAACTCCACGAGGTGGGAATCGAACCCTCGACCCTGGTGGTGCGAGGCGACAGTACTAACCACTGCCACTGCAGTGCCGCCATTGGAGTCATATTCCTAAACAAAAAGATGGTCTTTTTGCACAAGCTTAGTATCATTTAATTATTTTTGCATAATGTTTACTGTACCTCGTTGAGCTGAAAACAACCAATTCCTTAAAATTCATTATAGTTACATCATTGGGTACAATCCTAAAATAAACAGCCCGCTGTGGTTAATAAGATGCTAAGCTAGTGCTAGGTAACTCACTCATTGTCATTACCGCTTAACCCTGTATTCAGGGTCGCGGGGCCTGAAGCCTATCCCAGGAGACTTAGGGCATTAGGCAGGTTACACCCTGGACAGTGCACCAATCCATCACAGGGCACACAGACATACACAGGGCCATTTGGGAACGCCAATTAACCTAACCTACATATCTTTGGACTGTGGTACCGGGATTTTATGGCCAAAGAAGAAGCAGGTGAAACTCAGCTTGTTAGCTAATTCAGTCCTCAGAAGAGCTGTGGGTGGTGGCTGTAGATAATTTTCTTATAAAACTGCACAAATTGTACCTGTATCCAGGTTCTCATTGTATACTTTATACACTTTGTTTCATTAATTACTCATTACTGAGCTGTGTTTTTTCTTTAACGTCATCCTTGCTCTACAGCATTTATTTACATGTGCCTTTTGCACAGTAAAATATGTCCAAGCTCCGACTAGGAATAAACAAATATACTCAATTTAACCTACGATCCAGTGTTTAATGTCATATCAGTATTCTGCTGACTCTGTAGCCTGCAAATAAATGATCACTTCACTACTTTAATGACTTAATAGTAGGGTTTCCTCCAGCTCAATCAACATAGACACTTTGGTCAGTATTATAGATTTCAATCAAACAGATTGATATTTTGAGAAAATAAATACATTACATAACTCATGATCATTAATGTTAGCTGTCAAGCTTGCTGGTAAAAAAGCACAAACTTTTAATTGTGTCTTTCTGCTTTGTGCTTAACAATGATGGATGAATAAGCAGGAGTTCCAGCGCTCATGTTGTAGTGACCAGAGAATAGTTAAAAAACATTTTAGCATATGCATTTGTAATATTCAAATAAACCTGCTGCAGATACAGAATCTAAAATGGCCTACACCTCTCATGACCAGGCTTCTGTCATTTTTATTTTTTTTATTTTTTTACATGACTCCTCTAAACGCTGTGACATCATTTCCTGGACTGAAGCAAACCTGCGACTTCATTGATAAACTCTACCACAATTTTTGGAGCCACTTTTTAAAGTGGCGACACGGCGTCATTGTGACATCACACCTCCAGGGTCGAGGGTTCGATTGTGCACGAGTGTGTGCCCTGCAATGGTTTGGCACCCTGTCAAGGGTGTATCCCAACTTGTACCCAAAAGTTTCCCGGTACAGGTTCCAGACTCCCCACGAACCTAAATACAGGATAAAGTGGTGTAGAAGATGATTGAATGAATGAGCATTTCAAAGTCTGACCTGATGACAAAAGACTGGTTTTTTGTATATCTGGCAACACAGTTGAAAGTATGGCCATGTGGTGCCTCCTCTTGTGGCCATGCTTATCATGACAGTGATGGAAGTGAGGCTTGGGTCTACAGTTTCAGGATTACACCACATCTTCGATTTGTTTTGGAGAGTTGTGAAATATATAAGAGAGCTAGGCAACAGGACAAAAGCATGATAAAACAACAAACAATCAATGAAAAAAAAAAGATTAATCATTTTTCTATTACAATTTTAATTCTTTAAGCATAAAGAAGCATATGAGATATTTTACATTTACAGCAGACACCCTTATCCAGAGAAACTTACTTTATTATTATTATTTTTTAAATCTCATTTTACCTCTCAGCAGTTGAGAGCCTTGCTTAAGGGCCCAACATCGGCAACTCAGTGGTAGTGGTGGGAGGATCTGAACCTGCCACCTTCCAATCACTAGGCCAATGCCTTAACCACTGAACTACTGTACCTCCTAATTTCTTGAAAAAATTACCCATCTGACCCTGTGTGCGTGGAATAGCCATGCAGATAATCAAATCAAATGAAAATTCAATATGCTGACATGTCACACATTTTATCTACAATTAAACTACCTTTTAATATTAGTCCAGTCCGTCAGCAGGACCACAGACCGACACTCTGACAGTTCTTTAAAGGCATACACTGAGTCATCACCAGGATTTACGAGCTAGAAAAGGAGATGGAACATCTTAAGAAATGAAAGAGAGCCCATCTTGCCTAATGAAGTGATGTGGTGTGAGTGTGCCAGACACTGAGTGCTGATACATGTCCATCACAAACTACCCTGTGTAGAGAGAGAGAGACATGGTAATATCTGAAGGTCTGATCGAGGAGCTCAAGTCTGCAGTAATGAGGTCTGTTGTATGTGTATTCGAGTCTTTTCTCTGAGATCTAAAACGTGCAGCTGCTTCTACATTATTCATTACCATTGCAGTCTCTCATGTCCCTAGCAATTCATCACGTGACGGATCTAGTTTATGCAGACTGACCCGTTTATAAGGACATCTGTCCATCAGAGGAAAGGCCTCATTCCTGTCATTCTGGAACGCGTGTCGTACTTTAGTTTGGCAGAAGAAAGCGATTCCAGTCATTTAATACGAGTGATATACGCGGCCCTGTGACACGTCAAGAAGAGGACAACCGGAGACATTAAGTGTCATGAAACTGAACCCTGTGGATATTATCAGGGTTAAATTTACTCCTTGAATGCGTATCGGAAAAATGAAACTGTCTGTCTTTAACCGTTTCCACTGCCAGTAATCCATTCTGTGCCATTCTGGCATAATTAAAACTAATATTTTTAAGCTAAAAGAGTAGATTACTGTATGTAAGGAATTACAAGGTGTAATATTAAAGGATTAAAGGATTAATTTAAATTAAATTAATTCACACACCAGCAATATGTCAGTTATTACAATTTTCAATTATATTTCAAATATATTTCAATGTTAATAAACAATAAACTGAACTTTTATTCATTTACAGGTACATGTAATATATGTTTGTAAGACGATTTATTTGTTTACATAATAAAAGATAAATATATGTAAATGATATGTGAAGGTGAAAATGTAAATGAAGGTGCAGTTTGGTGCCTTTTTTCCTGACAATAGCTACATACTGTACACCGTCTAGCCAAAACAAAAGTCACACCTTTTTTTTTTTTTGTCCACCTTTGAAAGGCTTCAATCAGCACCTTAAATTAAAGAGCGCAATGTGATGTGAAATGTGTGTAATAGCACCCTGTCCCTCATGGTGAGGAAGGATTGGCCTTTTTGAGCTTAAAAAAGTGCAATAATACTATGACGGGTGTACAAGTCAAACCGAGACTTTAAATTGTACAGAATAACAGAACACAGGTATAAGAATAAAATCTAGCATGATGTCTCTATATAATCTCATGCTACACTAATGCACTTATCCCAGTGTTTCACTAGTGCTTGGATACCATCAAGGTATCCTGCGTCAGGTCTGAGACGCTGGCCTCCCCGGAACCCCTTTAATGCCCCGAACAAGTGGAAATGTTTTGAAGTGAGGTCATGACCGTACAGGGGATGCAGCAATAACTCCCAGACGAGTTCCTGTTACTGGTGTTTGTGAATGATTGTGTGTACAGTTCCCACAGACAGATGCGTCTCTTCCGCAAGTTGGGGACAAGTTATCCGTTGATTTTCAACAATCAGTAGTTGTGAATGTTAACAGGAGTGACTGCAGTTGCCTTTAAGGCAGGATCGTCATTCAAGGAAGTACGGCCTTCTTTAAAACATTTGCACTATTCAAATGTATTACTGCGACTAACAGGTTTATCACCGAACTGTGCTTGACTGTCTTCTGTAAATGTCAGTCGGTTTTACGTCTTCATTTACCAGAAATCTAATCCAGGAAGTGACGGTTTGGGCGTGCCTGCTCCTCGTAAGAGTTTTGAAACCCTTGACCGGACCTTGAATAACGTTGCTTTTATTTTATTTAGAGAATTAGCTAACAAGTTTAGCCTTAACAATTTAAACGTTAAATTCTATTTATTTATTTCTTTGTTTCAGCTTCCCTATGAACTCTTTCAGAAGCTGAACAGTAGGACAAATGGGCTCTAGCCCACAAATAGTTTGCCAATTGTTGATGTACCCCAAAATAATCCATCTGTAATGTGAGATAAATACTTTTTTTTTACGCTTCCTCCATTATTTAGGGTTGTGAAGTCTATTTCAGGTGACTTAGGGCATGGAGTGGAGTGGTTGGCACCCTGGATGGGGTGCCAACCTATCACAGGGCACACGCACTATGAAAAATTTGGGAACACCAATAAGGCTAACTTGCATGTCTTTGAGAGGAACCCGGAGTACCCAGCGGAACCCCCACCAAACATGGAGAGAACATGTAAAGTCCATGCACTCAGACCCGAGGTGGGAATCGAACCCGGACCCTGGAGGTGCAAAGTGAGACAGTGTTAACTACTACACCACCATGCTATCTATTTATCTGTCTAGTATTATGTATTTATTTATTAGCTTGACACTATTTTTCGTTGGTGTGGATGGCTCTTTACCTCCCATCAATTTCTTTTTGTACAAACAGCACCCTTTTCTAGAATTTAGGTTTGTCCACAAGATGGCAACATTATACAGTAGTTAGAGCTTATACCAGCATCACCCTGCTCATGCCCGCCTTCTCTCTCTCTCGCTCTCGCTCTCTCGCTCTGCTCCCTCCACTGTGTTTGTTTGTATGCTTTGTTGTTTGCCGGTTACACATCACCTCTGGAGCCGAATTCCACATATCACACTCTCAGCACGGCTTTCATGCTCTGCAGATATCAAACAGAATAAGTGAATAAAAGCCAAGAGTCTATTGTTGCTTCTCCCAGTGCACGCTTTCATCTAGAAAGACTCAGAAGTTGGACAGAGAATAACATCCTTAGTAGAAACATTTTCACAGATTGCCTTTGTTGTGAATCTTGCCAGAACATAATAGCATGGATGCACAGCGTCGCAGGAATCCGTTATTTATCAAAACAATACCATGCAACAAACGGAATTTAAATTAGCGAGGGTTAAATTAGAACTTTAAAGCGAGGGTTAATTATATAGGAAAATGTTTTTCTCAACATGAATGTTTTATAAGTGCATAAGGTGGCGTTAATATGGAGGAGAAATTAAAAGCATAGGCAACTATTTCCACATGTAAATTTACCTTTCTAATCTAATCATGTTTTAAGTAAAGTTTGCTTTATTCTCATGAGAAATAAGTAAATTTTTTTAATAAGCAATTTTTACTTTAACTTCAGTTTACCAAACTACATAAACCTTCATCATCACGTATTCATTATAACTGCTATTTAATGGCCGCCATTAATAGTTCCAACCAGAAGCAGTACATACATGATGCCATCTTGGCCACTTCACACCATCCACGCACACGCTCACTCGTCATCTATACACCGTTATCCTGTATACAGGGTCGTGGGGGGCCTGGAGTCTCTACTGTACCAGGAGACTTACGGTACCAGACAGGGTGACACCCTGGGTGGGGGTGCCAATCCATCGCAGGACACACACACACACATACGGGCAATTTGGGAACACCAATTAGTCTAATCTGCATGTTTTTGGACTGTGGGAGGAAACCGGAGTACTCGGAGAAAAACTACCGAACACACGGAACGTGCAAACTCCACGCACACAAACCCCAAGGCAGGATTCCAACCCGGATCCAGGAGGTGAAAGTCAACAGTACTAACCACTACACCAACGTGCCACCATTGGAGTTATATTCCTAAACAAAAAGTCTTAGACCATGCATGAGCTTAGTATCATTTAATTCTTTTTGCATAGCAAGCGCATCCTCAAAATTAATAATCATTACATCCTGAACATACTGTAGATAAATACTTTATTGATCCAGAAAGAAATTCTCGGATCAAACATTCACACCATCCAATTGTTGATTATTTTCCATTTTATTTCAACAATTGTATTTTATTCATGTATTAAACATCTCACGTTAACGTCGCTGCGATGTATTGGCACCCAGTCCAGGGTGTACCCTGCCTCATGCTCCGAATCCCCTGGAAGAGCCTCCGGGCCCTCACTGAGTGAGTGACAGACTGTGTGAGTGAGCGAGTGAGTGGAATGTCATACTTTTTATCTAAGTACAGAGACTTGATTTGGCATTCTATGGGTTGCTGGTGGTATAAGCTTTGAAAACTGATCAGCAATGTTTCAGCAACGTGCACAGATGAGGAAGTGCTCCATTGCTCTCTTTGGGTTATGGGGGATATGGAGCCGCAGGGATCTTTGGGCATAAGGCAGGCTTCCGAACACACACACATCCATTTACAAACCCAGTCATACACACTTCGGGCAATTTGTAAAAGCTAATCAGCCTGCACTGCAATGGGGAAAATAAAATTCTTACTGACACCATGATCAACAGGGAGTCAAACGGCATTGTGGGTAACATACAGTGGGAAACCGTTAACCTATCAGTGAAAGAGTGTGCTGATGCCACGGAATATCAAACGGCAATTATGAAGATTAATATGCAAGACACTGACAGTGCATTTTTGGCCTATGAACTGGAGATAATTTTCTTTACACTATCCAACAAAGTCACTGATGAATTCCATCACCACCGAGTGTTTCTGAAAGTCTGTCATGTGCAATCTTTGATGATTTGAACTTAATAATAAGGCGAAGAAGGCTGACTATAAATCTCCAGTAACAAAGCGAGGAGTAGACACGCACCGAGAGAACACCATGTGCACCCTGTGTGGTAACAGACTGTCGGTCTGGAACAAATCGCTGTGCACATGGCCAACGATGCACCTGACAGCAATTCATTGCAATTAGAGGGAAAGAGAAAAGGCATCATGCATAAACACACGAATACGTACACACTATTTGACTAAAATAAACACAATATGTCAACGAGATACAACAGCCTCTTTCTATTGTCTGCTAATTGGCTTTCCATCGAGATGCAACTAACAGGAACTGAAAGCTGAAATTCTCATCTATCATCTCATATTCATCTTTGGATACCAAATCCAAAACTAAAGAATTGCCTTTGTTACTCCAATATTTTCAAAGGGGACTGTATATGTTTGAGTATAATCTGATTAACATTACTTAAAGGGCACCTGTTTTGTAAAATTAAATTTTTAGTCATTATTAGACATTTAGATGTGTTCCCAGTATGTGTATGCAAACAAAATACATGAAAAAGCTACATTCCCTGTTTTTTTTCTCATTTTTTTAAATTTTTGTATTGGCCAGATTTTTCCCCTAATGTGACATCATAAAGTAACCCAAATTGTGCGCAAATTGGGATATAATTTTTTTTTGCACCTGAACAATTAACAGGCATAATTTTGGGCAGCTTTGAGACATACAGCATGATAACGTCTTAAAGAAATAGCAAAATATGGGACCTTTAACTTGTCTGACCTTTAAGTTGTCTTAACTGAGATTTTCAGAACTCGACATTCGAACAAAATTTGAGTTTTAGTGCTAGTGCTGTCCATCTAATTAATCATTGTCACAGGCGGTCATTAATCACTATTAATCACAATTTTAAAATACCCGCATGACAAACTGGTTAGAGAAAACAGATTATGCAGTTTTCTTATACAATAACTCAAACATTAACAAATGTTAGTGTCTCAAATGAGACCAGCACTGTATGCAGTATGGCAACCCACTGATGCCTGGGTTTGAACCCATATTCTCAAATCCGAAAATCAACAACCTAGAGCCTTAGCCACCTGAGCCACCACTCCCACATCTTACATTTAGGGTATCCTTGTAAGACTAGTTTCATTTGAAGGTAGCTCGAGCACACAACTTTGGTTTTTATCCAAACTTCCATCTAGAAGCTTTTTATAATGAAACTTGCCGTTTAGCACACCTGCTGATGTTTCCTCAGTCATCTTATTATTTGCGATAAACGTACCGTTATCACACACAGCCGTGTGACCCTGGGTTTCCTAAAGGTGTAAACAAATGTGTGTGTGTGTGTGTGTGTGTGTGTGCATGGTGCTCTGCATTAGACTGGCATCCCATCCAGGGTGGTTCATGCCTAGTGTTACTGGGATGGACTCTAGAAAGATCTAATTTTTATCACAATAATATGATTATGGATGCTGAGTGATAATAATAATAATAATAATAATAATAATAATAATATACAGGGTGGGTCATTTATATGGATACACCTTAATAAAATGGGAATGATTGGTGATATTAACTTCCTGTTTGTGGCACATTAGTATATG
>JAQQZT010000033.1:29720917-29732736 GCA_030068275.1 Clarias platycephalus | reverse complement strand
GCTATCCGCTCCTTCCGCTTGCGTGAGCTCACAGACGCCCCTGATTGGCTGTAGAGCCGTGATTAATGTGGGAGCTCTAAGTACCTCTCTAGAGCTCCGGCTGCGAGAGGTAACAGCATCACCCGGGAATCGAACCAGCGATCTCCGGATGATTGGGCGAGCACTTTACCACTGCGTCACTCGGAGGCGTGATAATAATGATTATTATGATAACGCTTGATGAAACCAGAACCAATAATGCATTATACTGTAATGCATTCATAAAGATGTATACAGTCTGCAAAGAAATACTAGATTAATGCACAGAAATGCATGCATAATATGGTATAGGATAAGGTTTCGTAGCACAAGTGTTGTAATACATTATAATACATATTGCACATGGTCTTAGCATTATTAGAAAGGACCAGTGCTATGAAGCTTAATAAAGAAAGTATGATCATGTGAATGATGCTTTATATCAAAAGACATGCCTTAATATAAAATTCCATAATATTCAATGCTTTTCATTAAAAAGTGCACTTAATGAAAATGTACATGCTTTCTATAGAGACTTTAATTTGTGATGCATTATTATTATTATTATTATTATTATTATTATTATTATTATAAAGAATTGGAGAGCATTGGTTAATTCAATATTGCTTTGCTTTTATACTCATACAATACAGTGTACTTTGGATTCCAAATTACCATTGACTATGAGCCCGAATTTAAAAATGAACACTTATAAATCTTTGCTATGTGCTCAATAGAGTCAATCAGTGACATTGATTTTGCCCTTTCGGTTCGTATTCTTCCTGACATTTCCTTCATCTGGCTGTTTACACTCTTTGGCTCTGAAGTGCTTGAACATGCTTTTCCGATCCAAATTAGATCACATCTTCTGCATTTGGGGAACAACAACTCTAATAGCCAGAAGGGCAATCAGCACTGGGGTTCTTTAATTCAAAGTAGTCAGTTTGGCATCTAGGGGTTTTTATTTATTTCATTCTTTTAAGCAAAATTAAATTTTCTTCCAATTGAGTCACAGCCAATCTCACACTCTTGGGTTGAGTCACACCCACATGTCTGGGACAGTCAAGGCCAATGTGTGCTTTCTTTAAGATTTGAGGTCACATCACAGTGCAATTAGACCCACTTAGAGAGAGAGAGAGAGGGAAAAAAAGCATACTTCTCTATTCTGAATATACTTTATCTCAAACAAAATCTAGCACTGCTAATAGAGAGTCACAGCATCTTTCTCCTCAGCTCCTGGCTGCTGATAGCTGTGGCCTAGACAAAATTCACACTCAGAAATGATTTCCTGATAATAGGCTAAACACTGAACATACCCGTGCTTTAAAATGGCAGGGACGCAGCAGGGTCAAATTTATTATCGTGTATTTGCTCTTTTCTTCCATAATGATATACATGCATTAACCTCATCACTATATGGTGTCCTTGTTGGACTGATTTATAACCTAGTGCTATGATTTATAGCTTGAGTAATTTACATTTATTAGAGACGAATGTGAATTTATAAATTACAATATATTATAATAAAATATATGTGTGCTGACCTTCGCATGGTTAAAATTCTCACATTTCTTTTTACTACTTTCTATCATGTAATTCAGCTACGAGTAAATTTCTAGCATTTTAAAGCCTGATTAACTCAACTTAGAAGAAAAGTGGGGGAAGATCATATTTAAAGATTTTATGCAGGATCATAAAATTTTGAGAGCTGGTATCTGATTGCATACTAAACTGGATAAGCTTTTGTGCATTTCAGTAATGCAAATATCCATCCTACTATTTAATCATCTGACATTTAGGAATGAGGAAAGCGCACCTACTAGCGGGAGACGAAGTGCTTGTAGTTTGTTGCTTGTAGCTGTGCTCTGTCCATAGTCTACTATGTTTTTTAAAGCAATGCAGTTGAACACAAACTAAATGTTGGTGTTAGTCTTTCGGCTGCTCGCCACACCAGACCGCACAACAACTTGGCACAGGTTTTACGCTGGATGCCCTTCCTGATGGGACGCTCCCATTTAATCTGGGCTTGGGACTGGCACTGCATTCAGTGGCTAAGGTTTGGGCATTGGGTGGGAATTGAACCCAGGTCTTCCACATGGCAGAGACCAGAGAGACCTACCACTGAGCCACCAATGCCTGCTGAACACAAACTAAATTGACTTTTGCAATATTAAAAAATGTCTTTAAATATTCAAGTTTGCTCTAAATGTACTAAAGCTAGCAGCTAGCTCTATTTCATCCAAGTCAGTGATATCTGTTCACTGAGTGGGTGTAAGCAGAGGATTGCAGGATTACTTTTGGTTGACAAAGTTGTATCTTAAATGATATTATTAAATTGGAATTAGGATTAGAACCAGTTAAAAATTGCCTGGCACTAAAACACTTTGGCATTAATGTGCAAAAAAAAAAGAAAAAAAAAGAAAAAAAAAAGTTTTAAACTGCATTTCTGCTTCATTAAATTAAAATAATATTCTATGCTGTGCTAGTTCTAACTTTTGTTGTTTTTTTTATTATTTATTTTTTACAACATGTACAATTACGCTTTGACACATTTCGCTTGCTGACCTTGTAATTTAGTTTAATATTGAGTTCATGTCACGTCAGCAGTACAGTAATTATGAGCTTCCAACTTTTATATAAGCATTAAGGCCTTCACTGAGCTTGTAATTACCAGTTGGGGACTTGTAGGCTAATTTTCTGAAAGCTGCAACTTGACAGTGAGTCACGTCATCGTAGGAGCCAAACAGGACTCAGAAAATTATGGTGAGGAATGTAAGATCAGGATGGGGGGGTGTTCAAGTCAAACCGGGACTTTTGATTGTACAGAATAACAGAACACTGCTACACTAATGCACTTATCCCAGTGTTTCACTAGTGCTTGGAAACCATCAAGGTAGAAACTTTTCTCAGTACGTCAGAGCCATGATTGGACTGTCTGCTTCACTGCTGAAATGCTGGCCTCCCAGGAACTCCTTTAATAGTCCAAACATTTGGAATTGGCTTGGAGCGAGGCCAGGACTGTACGAAGGATGTGGCAATAACTCTCAAGTGCTGTTCGTGAATGATTGTGTGTACAGTTCCCAAGACAGATCCATCAAGTTGACAAGTTATCCATTGGTTTTCAAGGATTAGGCGTCCCACTTGCTGAATGTTCTCAATGTTGCTGAATTACAGTGGTCAAAGTCTTTTGTAAATGTCAATCGGTTTTCTACCAAGTGCTGGTAGAACGGAAACTGTTTCTGATTTACTGCTTTTTATGCTACATTGTAAAAAGCTCAACCTGTGTTTTGGCAGCTGGTAGCTTGAGACAGAAGGCTGGATTTTTTTAGCCAGGAAGAATTTGAGCATCATCAACTTGTTATGACATAAACACTGTAATAATTTTGGGCTTTTAATTAAACCTGTCACATAAAACACACGGAAATACTTTTGGCCTTTCTCTAAAACTCACCCACTAATTAAAATTGTGCCAGGAGCCACCAGCAAAGGAAATTGTTAAACATACTTTTTTTTTTTTCTTTTTTTCGGACGTATTTTGCTTGTGGCTCTTGTACTTTCGTTTTAATGCTTTCAGAACAGAATTAACTCTGTATTACTTGAAGGACAGCACCATTGTCAATCAGAGAAATGGATGATGGTTTGAGCTTTACCGCAGTTATCAGTCTATCCCAGTGTGTTTGGCTGGTCACCACTTTCCCTCTGTCTGATTTACATATTGATAGACTCCTTACACCAAGAACTTCTTTGAACTTTGGAGATAGGGCTTAGGTCTTTTTGAGCGACATGAATTAATTTTAAATCTCATTTCTTTCTCCAATTCCACACCATTGGCTCAGTGGCTTTTGCAGAATGTAGTCTGGATTGGTATGAAGTAAGGTTACAATGCAAATACTTAACAACAGGTCAATCATGACAGCACAAATACTTTTGATGAGAAGAAAGAAAAATACCCACATAGGAAATAGCTGAAAAGGGGTGCGAATAGAAAAAGATATGTGGTTAACTTAGTGGAATTGCACTGTGAATTGAACTCACCTGATTGATCAGGGAATTAGATCTGCTTTGTTGTTCAAACTCACTAAAATCCACTCTCTGGCCACCCAGAGAAAATTTCCTGAATGATTGATGGAGCTAGAGCTCAGACATTCAGCTTCACTTAGTCTGATAAAGTTTAACTCCACTCAAACTCCCACTGCACCTATTTTAGGGAAATACTGTATATTTCAGAGTCAAGGTAGCTATGCAAGAAACACAGTGCAATAGAAAATGATCACGTTGTGCATGTATTATGTATTACTACAATCAGAAAAGACTTTAGAGTGCCTAAAGACCTGTTGGGGAACTATAACCTGGATTATTTGACTTCTGCTTTTTCGAATCTTGTCTATCTGAGAGGTTTTCATAAGGAACCTTCAATCATCCAAACCACCTTTGTGTGTTTTTCCAACACACCAGATATCTTTTGTTTAACTTTTACTTTTGGATCTGAACAATATACTTCAGGATAGCTGACATTCTAGTAATTTCATTCCATCTTCCACTTTTCATGCTGGGAGTAGTGGTGGCAAGTTGAGCCCAGACGTAACTATCTGTAGCCACATATTGCAGTTCCTCTTGGAGGATCTCTAAATAGTCCAAGCCAAAACTGTAATGTTTTCAATATACAGTACTTACAGACTTATCAGACTCTGTATCAAGTGGAATGAGGCGAATTTAAGCTAATTACCAAGAGCTACCAGGTGGTGGCAGTTTGGTGGCTTAGTAGTTAGTACCCTACTTGTATCTCCAGGGTCTGGGTTCGATTCTCGCCTCAGGTCTGTGTGCATGGAGTTTGCGTGTTCTCCCCGTGCTTGGTGGATTTCTTCCGGATGCTCTGCTTTCTTCCCACAGTCCAAAAACATGCACATTAGGTTAATTGGCATTCCCAAATTCCCAAATAGTGTGTGAATAATTATGTGAGTGTATATGTGTACTGTATGTGTGTGTGCCCTGTGATGGATTTGCACCCCATCCATGGTGTACCCTACCTAGTGCCCCAAGTATTCTAAGGTAAGCTCCAGTCTCCCACAACCCTGTATACGAGATAAAGTGGTATAGATGATGTGGAAGTGAACCTGATCATTTGTATGGTGCTTAAACCTTCTCCCTGGATTGTTGAGCAGAACCAACTGGGAGTGGATCAAGGCCCCACATTTGATTCATTTTGTTATTTTCTAGATTTATTTTTGTCTTTGGTAATAAAAAATAAAAAAAAAGGGAAAAAAAAGACCCTTATTTTATTCTTGAGATCATCTTACTCCCACCTGAGGGATTCTACCTGAACTCTATTTTCAACAAGTTCAGACTGAGCTTGACCAGGCTGTATTTGTAGCCACCTAAGGACACAGGCTATCTCCCAGTACCCCTATTCTGGACACCCTGACACAAAACCCTTTAGGGTTGCCCTTGTCTGACCACTCATTTCAGATCTCTTTAATAAGCCTGACCTAATTGAGAACATTAAGCTCCCGATGACATAGCCCTGAGACTGAGTGAAGTACTATACAAAACCCCTTTTGCCATTAAATGAGGATCTGTTTGAGATTGTTTCGGCACCTTATAAGGATGGTAGAGCTGTATCAGGGACTGGATGGAGACCCTGAGACAGGCTCAGGCCTAACACATGTATTACACAAGTGGCTAGTGAATTCCCAAGAAAGGGTTGAACTATGAGGGCACTCATGGAGACATCTGGGCTGGCCTTTTCAGCCTGCTGTCATCACAATTCCCACTAGATAAGAATGAATGGAACACAGTAAATGAATGAACACCCGAAACCATGTAAACTGAATATGAAGAATATTTAACATTTCAGCAGATGCTGATCTGTTGCCAGTGGTGGCTCAGATGGTTAAGGCTCCATGTTACTGATCATAAGGTCAGGGGTTCAAGCCCCGACACTGCCAAGCTGCCACTATTGAGCCCTTGAGCAAGGCCCTTATCCCCATCTGCTCTACGGATGGTGTATCCTGGCTGACCCTGCACTCTGACCGTAGTCTCCTTACTTGGATATGCAAAAAACAAATCATTTCACTGTGCTGTAAGGTACATGACAAATAACTGAATCATAATCGTAACAGTGAGAATTGACAAAACAGACCTGTTTTCCACAAATGGGAATTGCAAATCCATTTAGATTTTTCTCAGTCCTCCAAATAATTAATGTTTTTGTCTCTGTCCAGTTTCATAATTAGATATTTCTATGGGTATTTGCGCACTGTCTCAAGCTCTGTCTAGTCTTTTTAAAACCATAATGCACTGACAAAAACACATTATCTCTTCATCTCTGTTAATAATTCCGGCTTGCTATTGTCAGGTTGGACATCAGCACATTTCTTTTCATATTGTATGATACAATTTGTATAATGCATATCATGTATCGATTCTCTTTTGTTGGCTTTCAGCACAATGAGGCCAAACTGCTTTGGCTGAACTCCTGAAAAGATAATGAAACTCTTCTTAAACTTTACTTTGTTTTATAAGTCTGTGTCCAGGAAATTATTTCAGAGAGGTACACCCAACAGACATAAAAAATAAAAAAAAAAGAATCACTGGGAGGTGAAGAGAAAAACATTGATTATCTTGTTACAATAGCACATGTCACGGTGAGGAATATATTATACAGAAAGAGAACAGTCAGTTTTTTCAAAGATGATGTGTTGGAAGCAGTAGAATAGGCAAGTGTAGGGATCTGGTAGGGATTGGACTCCAAATTTCCCGTTTCTCAATCCGTTCAAGCATGTGTGGGTTTGGCTGGACAAATAAGTCTGATCCATGGAGGTGCCACCTCACAACATACCAGACTTAAAGGATCTGCTGCTAATGTCTTTAAAGTCTTGAAAGGTCAGGGCACAATACTGTATGAGGCATTGGACCATGACTGTCACTGGTGTGAGAGACAGACCTCAAACCTCTCGCAACCTACAGTACACACACTCAACAGTACAATACAGACAATGTGGAAACATCATTCAGCCTATAACATACAGTATGATTGGAGGAAACCAACCAAACATGGGAAAACATGCAAAACCCACACAAAGATTTTAATAACTAAAAAGGAAAGACTGATGCTACAGTACGCCCTCGACTGTCTGTCCTTGTATTTAATGATTAATGAGATGTTATTTGCCAATCATTCACTGACAGACAAAATAAAAAATCTAATTATTGAAGAGGCATAAGGACTAATTTGAATTTAAACAACACAGCACATGCATTGAGACTGCACTGATAATCCCAGGTGCATATAAGAAGTCAACACTTTAATATGATACGTACTGTAGGTTAATCCTAATGGTCTTATTTTTCATGTTCCTCAGGACACCCATTATAGAAGCCAAATGAGCTATAAATAGAATGCAATTAATTGAAGGAGTGTATGGAAATCAGCATCATGCTTGTTTAGGCAGAGAGCCATAATCACGATCACTCAGCGTGTGAGATTACTAATCTTAATCCTTTATGTTGTTCACTGTTATACTGGGAATACGTAATTGGGCTTCTCAGGCACCAGTGGTGTTTTGGGCGTGTGCTTTGTTGACATTGAATAAATGCATGAATCTCTCTTGAAACTAAATAGTTCATGGGTCAGGATTCAAGTATAGATTAATATAGACTTTTATTACTTTGCTGCATGTCCCTCAGGGAAGACATGCCGCAGAAGTGGGAGCTCCTGGAATGATATTACTCATAAATGTTTATGCCACAGCAATATAATTCCTCCTGGTTTGATGCATCGTTTGAAAAATGTATATAATATCTTCACATTAGGCCACTCTGTTCTCAACTAGATTCTCCTTTGGTGCTTAAAATGGATTTCAGAGTCCCAGAAGATAAAAAAAAAAAAAAAAAAACCTTTCTCAGTAGCACACAAAAAAAAAGCACATACAGTACACACAAACCACACCTCTCTGAGTGCTTGGTTTTATTTAGCATGTACTTGGTGGAGGCTGTCGAGATGGAAAATTTTGTTAATCTGAATCAATGTGGGCTTGGACCTCTAGAGTATTCTTAGAGCTCAAAAGATGTGGATCATGGATATGAAGGAGTTACGATATATACACACACACACACCATGTACTGTATCACCTGAGATCTCATTAAAATCTCAAGACTTTAAGCCTGGAAGGCATGATGGATTGCACATGGAACATGAAACTAGAATCTTGCTCTCATGGCAAGATGTTACTAAGATGTTGCAACACACACACACACAAACTTAGAGCAGAAGGATGATCCTTCCACCCACCAGAAACTTAAACTGGGTACGCAAACCTGAACATATCTTAAAGCAGTTGTGTCCAGCCTTAGGACACAACTGCAAAGGACCAACATGGCTGTTTTTTTTTGTTTTTTTTTTAGTTTTTATTTTGCTAACTCAGTTCATCTTGGCCTTCAATTAACCACTATATACTGTATAACCCCCTGCTTGAGCGTAATGAAAAGCTGCAGCCACATCTGTCCCTTCCAGATACATTTAATCATCTCTGACTTAAATTGAAGAGCTAAATCCAGCAATAGAAGAAAGACTGGCATTGTAGAGGAGTAGGTGAGGAATAAAACATGATGGGATGTGAGGTTAAGTATCTTATCAGAGTGTCTTATCCACTTATCAGGAAAGAATGTTACATTGAAGTTTGAATGTTATTTATTAGTTTGCTTACATTGTATTCCCTCAAGCATTTGTCCTCTTTACTAACTTAGTAACTTGCCAACAACTAAACATTTTTCTTTGTTATAGACCAACACATCGTAATCTCTTTGCGGAATGACTTCTAAATGAGCCCCTTAAGTCAAAGCAGTTAAAATCAGTTTTTTTTTTTTTCAAGATTCAAGCAAGCATAAAATCCTTCATCCTTAAATTAAAGCTAATTACCAAGAGCTACCATGGTGGCAGTTTGGTGGCTTAGTAGTTTGGAGTTTGCATGTTCTCCCTGTGCTTGGTGGGTTTCTTCCGGATACTCTACTTTCCTCACACAGTACAAAAACATGTGTTGAGTGTATGTGTGTGTGTGCCCTGTGATGGATTGGCACCCCATCCATGGTGTACCCTACCTTGTGCCCCAAGTATCCTAAGATAAGCTCCAGGCTCCTGCAACCCTGTATACGAGATAAAGTAGACGATGTGGAACTGAACCTGATCACTTGTATGGTGCTTAAACCTCCTCAACTGACACCTCTTAATTTAAAGGTGCAGTAGCTCTAGCCTAAGAGTATCCTGGATTGTTGAGCAGAATATCAACTGATGATAAGTTGATAAGTTGGGAGTGGATCAAGGCCCCACATTTGATTCTTTTTGTTATTTTATACATTTATTTTGTCTTTGGTAAAAAAAACAATTGTAGCCGTCTAAGGACACAGCCCTCCAGGCCATCTCCCAGGAACCTTATTCTGTATAACCTGACACAGAACCCTCTTCGAAATTCCCCAGAATTCTTCTAAATTTCTAAACAAGAACCATAAGTCAAAGCAGTTAAAATCTGGGTACATGAGGGCACGAGAACACCCTGGACAGGGTGCCAATCCATCACAGCACACAAACATACACACACTCACTATGGGCACTTTGAGAACACCAATTAACCAAACATGCATGTCTTTGGACTGTGGGAGGAAACCGGAGTACCCAGAGAAAACCTACCAAGCATGGGGAGAACATGCAAACTCCATGCACACAGAGATGGGAATTGAGTGTGGCCCAGGAATCGAAACCGGACCCTGGAGGTGCAAAGCGACTGTGCTAACCACTACACCACCGTGCCGCCAGCCATTAACTATACAGTATGTGCAAAATTCACATTATACAGTAGTGATTTTTATGAATTTAGATTGGTCTTCAGTATGTGTGTACACACAAAAACATAGGAAAATCCCATTGATTGTTTACATTTTTTGTTTTGGCCTAGTCAATTAGATTTTCCTCTTTTGGGCCTTCTATATAATAAGTTAATACGCCATGCTGCAAAAAAAAAAAAAAAAAACTGCCTGGATTTAACTAAGCAAATACTGAAGGTAAGAGGCTTCCATGCATAATTACGGCAGTGATTAATATAGTTTAGCTGGCAACAAGTGATTTAAAAATAATTGATGCAATGAGTAACTTCTCATTTCCTAAATACTCATGTCAGAATACATATCCTGTGACTATGACAAAAATGCCGTTTTGGCCTGCGTTAAGCAAAGACAAGAACTAAGGATAGTGCTAAAGAACTGTATTACGCATTATTGAAACCTGGAAGGATAGTGGTGCACCATCATCTCTGAGGAAGTAATATGGCCAGATAAACATCTTGTATGAGTGTGATGGGAGATTACTTAAACGTTTAGTAACTCACAACTATGTTTAATAGTGAAAGTAAGGGCATTTTTACATTAACGATGACAAAGAGAACTCAAGGGAACGGGACTAAAGTAAATCTGTGTAGCCTTAATAAAACCGCTTATCGGTGAGGCTAATCAGAAAAAAAAAGGCTTCTAGGTAGCTTTGCCAGGGAGCATAACAAATGGACTATAGAGCATTGGAAAAGAGGTTTTTCGATATGTTGAGTCCTTTGATTTATCTTGTTCGAGAGTAATGTGCGCATCATTATAAGAAGAGAGGTGGATGAAGTGATGCACCCATCACCATGTGCTATGGTCTAGGGTTGCTTCTGTTGGTCAGGTCTAGGTTCAACAACATTAAGTGCCCAAATAATGAGGACAGCTGATAACCTGAATGACCAGGTTTTTCCATCAGGGGTGAAATGAATGCGATGCTGGACTGAAATAAAAGTTATGACATTGCATAAGCTTGTCATGGCCGTAATCAAAGCAAAAGATTGTCCAATGAAATATTAGCATTTGCGACTTTTCTTTTGGCCTGGCAGTGTATATACAGTATGTAGTTATACAGTACAGTATATAAGAGTCCCTGCCCTGGCTTGTTGCACAGCTCTGATGTTCTCTGGAGAGGTGTGTCTCAGCAATAGCTTATTTACATACACACTGAAATTGTGAATTTAAAGTATAAGTGAAATAAAATAAAGGGGGTTTGGGGTATGAAACCAAAAGGCATTATTTGTTGGGGTTTTTCAGTTGGTGGAGCTCTGAGACCAGTGTTAACTTGTTAAAGAAAGAGTAAAATATGGGACCTTTAAAGAATGTGGCTGTTATACTGTATGGATGAGTTGTTACCATAGTAACAGTAACTTGCCTTTGGAGTGACAGGACTCTCAGAGCTGCTGTTATAGAACAACATTCAAACACATTCTGTTCAGAATTGAGAATTCAACATAATTATAGTATAAAGGTTAAAAAAAATAAATAAAATAAACGACATAACAGTAGCCTTATACAGTATAAGAAATAATCCTACAGGGATTTGCATGTTTATTCGATTCTAACTAACCAGAACATATCCAAGCAAAAATAGTTATTCTTTCACTCATTAGCTGGTTTCCAGAACTTATGAATACTGTATGTACGTAAACAGTCTGTCTGTATCTGTGTCTTTTTTGAGGTTGTTTACTTTTTCCTTCACTGGTTAAAAGAGCAGAAGATGGAAAAAAAAAAAAAAAAGTCAGCTCTGCTTTAAATCAAAAACATATCCAGATGAAACACTGCCATCATAAGTGCATTGGTGCATGGGTTTTATGTGTGTGAAATTCAAAATTTGTAATACCTTGTGAATAGCCAGGGAAGAGTAAGAATTCAATTCAATTCAATTCAATTTTATTTATATAGCGCTTTTAACAATCGTCATTGTCTCAAAGCAGCTTCAC
>JAQQZT010000033.1:29689804-29702970 GCA_030068275.1 Clarias platycephalus | reverse complement strand
CGGAGTACCCGGAGGAAACCCACCAAACACGGGGAGAACATGCAAACTCCATGCACACAGAGACAGGAATCGAGCCTTGCCCGGGAATCGAACCCGGACCCTGGAGGTGCAAGGCGACAGTGCTAACCACTACAAGATTGTGCCGCCTAGCACCGTTATGATGCTTGTTAAAAAGCCACCAATAAAAGTGCAGTTTATGCAGGAAAACATTATAAATGCACCAGCAGCAACGGCATAACATGAATAAACAATAGTTTTCGATAGAGGGGAAAAAAAACCCTCTTATTACATTAAACTCACTTTGAAAAATGCTTTTGTCTTCCTCTGCCTTTTTTCCCCCCGCACAAGCCCGGATCACACTGATTGATCACATAATCAGAATGCAGTAATTTTCTCTAATCTCAAGTCTATCATTATAGGATCTTCAGTGTATAATCTGACATGGAGACTATACAGGCTGTTAAAGAATTTTATTGGGATCATCTCGTACAATGTGACACGTAATAATCTTAAAAGACTGCTGAAATCACAGCACAGTGTAAAACCAACTTTAGACGGGAGATGTTCTCTCAATTTAAAAAAAATTGTTTCGCAATTTAACAGCATGTTATACAAAGTTAGAAATTCAAAACCACTTGTCATTTATCCAGCAATTAAAATACCCACTACTGGACATCACAAATGTAAGTAATCCAAAATGAGATAATTAAGCAATATCAAACAAGAGGGAGCGCTGTTGTGCTGAATAACGGCATAGCCTCGAGTGTGATATTGCTTTTATGCAACATTTCTACAAATCCCAAATGCTTATTATCAAAGGATTACAGTATGATGTGTTTGTTTATATATCCAGTTGATTTGATCCACCAACACAACCTTCTGTGACTGGCGGAGCTGGCGACCGACAAACTTACAAGGCTTACTTTAATATTTACATTTATTCTGCTTTAGAATAACAGCTACTGTAACTTCTGGAGGTCCAGGGTTGAACCCCAAATAGCATAAAATGGAAAGCTAGTGCACTAGGCTCTACAATCCCTTGCTTCACACACCAAGCCCAGACTCTATCAGGGGTTAGAGCTAGATTTGGGATTCCACCTTGTTTTCGAAGCTAGGTAGCTTTGCTGCTCACATTGCTAAGGAGACAAAGTGTTGTTTAAGATCACATAACAATATCACTTGTATTTCCTTGTTAAAGTGCTTCTGTGACTGCTTTTGAATGTGGGTTTTAGCAAGCAGCTGTTCTTCCCTATTTCCAGTACTGCAGACCGTACAGACCTTCTCTCACCCATGCTGGCGGCTGACATTTTGTATAATTAACGATTGTTAGAACCCAGAGTGATATAACACTTAATCATGCTGGTACTGTTAGTGCTATCACAGTGTCTCTTATTCAATCAGATTGAATTCACTCACTCACTCACTCACTCACTCACTCACTCACTCACTCACTCACTCACTCGTCTATACTGCTTTATCTTGTATACAGGGTCACAGGGGGCCTGGAGCCTATCCCTGGAGACTTAGAGCACAAGGCAGGGTACACAGTTGACAGGGTGCCAATCCATTTCAGGGCACACACACATACAGTACACACACATGCTCATTCACAACCTATAATCAATTTGGGAATGCCAATCAGCCTGATGTGCATCTCCTTGGATTGTGGGAGGAAACCGGAGTACCTGGAGGAAACCCAACAAGCACATGGAAGAACATGGAAACTCCATGCACACAGACTGAAAGGCAGGAATCAAACCCAGACCGCAAGGCGACAGTGCTAACCACTTTATCATGTACAGGGTTGCAGGAGGCCTGGAGCCTATCCTCAGTTAATGCATAGGCATAATAATAATATAAAGGAATAAAATATTTTAATTAAAACCAGTGTATATGCAGTATATATGGAGCATGGATCCAAACATACAGTATAAGTGAAACCCCTTTATTAGTCTTTCCAAAGCCAGTGTACAGGCATTTAAAATGACAGTTAAAATATTGCCATCAAAACACACCACATAATCTCATAACTCAGAATTTAGAAGTGTTTTACTCATTAAGTGTACTTTCCTTACATCATGCAATATGATTTTTTTTTGTTAATAAATAACATTATGAATAAATATCATTGTGCTAGTTGTTGTAAGTTGTAAGCTATTGCTTATTATTATTTTTATTATTATTATTATTATTATTATTGTGATGATGATGATGATTATTATTATTGTTGTTATTATTATTATTATTAATAAATAGAGAGAGTTAAAATAAATAAATCCATCAGCAAAATTCATACTTGTCTATGGGCTACACAGACCAAGGTAGCATCATTTTTGAGTTACCCTTCAGCTTCTGGGTGGCTGGTTGCGAGTTAGGTCCAGAAGCTATTAATGTTCAGACAATATTGTCTTGTGCAACTTTTTAAAGTAAGGATTCAGTGCCAGTCTTAAAGGACCTCATCTCTAATGGCATGCACACAAAAAATATGACTTCTCTTTGAGCTTCTGAAGCTCTTCTTTTCTTTCTTTCAAAACTTCCTATCAATGACTAGGGGGAAAAAAGCGAAGAGAAAAAAAGAGGCTTCAAACAGAAAAGTCTTGTTGGTGTCTAGTAAATGCAAATGTGAACTAATGATTCATTTCTCTTCCTAATTGAATCTGCTCACCATGGTTTGGCTTTTATCTTTATTTTTTCTTCCATCACTGTTCATTACGGAGCCATGTGGCAGATGACCTTTGAAGGGAAAGCTCATCACCAACGGGGACTGTGGGTTTTCCCTATGGGAGGTTTACTTTTATCTTCGCTGCCAATGAAAACAGCTTTGTAGTTGTGTAGAATTTATTTTTCTCGCTCGCTGTCTCTTGTCTCTTGTACGTTCTCTTTCCATCTGTCTCTGACTTTCTATTCTGTCACTATATAGAATAACAAAAAACCTGATTGGCTATGTAATGTGTCAGCACAGCCACATGAGATGCAATAGACAGAGTGGCACGAGGCAAGGAAACAGCCTAAACACTTGCTACGTTAATTGGAAATGAAGGTGGAGGTATTGATCATGCTGTGTCATGGCCTTGAATGTGCCAGTAGCTGGGAAAATATTACAGATTTTGACAAGACAGTATAGTCTTTGACTGCAATACCCAGCATGACAAGTAAGTAAGTAATTATTATTAATAAATATTATTGACAGTCATTAAGAAAATACAGCAAAATAAATAAATAATAAACCAATATGATATCTTTGGTCAGTTTAAAAATATAGAGATACAGGTTGAATGTACACAAATTTGTTTTAAAATAAACAATATCTTAAATAGATACAAAACACTGGATTCAAAATTATCAGCACTTTTTACACTGATATACACAGATCAGCTATAACATTAACACCACATACCATTACCACATTAAAAATGATTAGCAATTATATACCAGTAAACGGGATCATGAGGATTATGGGCACCCATTGGCTCATTTACTGTATGCCCAATGGTGCTGATTTGGCCTCCAAACTCTACAGATCCCAATCTGATTGAGCACCCATGGAATGTGCCAAACAAACTCTGATCTGATCCACTGAGACCCCAACTACAGCAGACAAAGGATCAGCTGCTAATGTCCGGTTGTCAGATACCAAATGACACCACCAAAGATCTTGTGGAGTCTCCAAAATCCAAGGATCTCTCTGAGGAGCCAGATCCAGGCTGCTGGCACAAGGGGAACTGAGACCCAATAGCAATACTGGGCATAATGTTTTGCATTGTAACGTTATGGTTGATTAGTACATAGTGTGGTTTGACATGGAGAGAATTATAACATTGATAAGAATCTCTTCCCAAAAGTCCTGGCAAGGTTGGACAGTACCAAAAAATCTTCCAAAAAACATTTCAAGATTGCTTATATTCTGTGGTCTTAAACACAGGGTGTGCAATAGGGTTCATCTTTGAGGATGATGCAATCTTCCAAAAGAGGCAACCAGGTTACGGCTTTTCAATCAATCAATCAATCAATCAATCAATCAATCAATCAATCAATCAATCAATCAATCAATCAATCAATCATTCAACCAATCAACCAATCAACCAATTAAAAATACAGTCAAGTAATCGGAATGAGTGTTTCTTCACATTATTTCTACAAATAGTTTTTAACTGGAAATGAGGTTCCTCTGCACTGCTGGAAGAATCTCTACATAGATCTGCTGATCCAAATTGAGATAAAATGAAGTGAAGTGGTTTGGGAACATGACAAGAACTCTTGATTGACCCCTGATGTATCAGGCACGTCCCCACTAGATGGAAACCTCAGGACAAACCCAGGACCTGATGCAGAGTTTTCAACTCACAGTTGATCTGAAAACATCTGGGGATCCCTCAGAAGGAGCTGGAATCCGTGACCAGGGAAAGAAAAATCTGAACAGGCCTTCTCTGTTCAGATTCTAGTAGAAAGTAGAAGAGAAATGTACTGTAAAATAAGATCAGAATTTCTGATTGTATTAAAGTGCAAAACTTGTTTTAGTTCTAGGAAATCATACATCAAAATGTTTATAATGCAAAGTAATTATTTTAAAAACAAATTGTCCTTGGTACGTGGTTCTTAAGAGGCAATGCTCCATAGTATTGCTCTTTTTAAGAGAATGCAAGTGTGTAAAAATAGGATTTAAAAAAAATAAAAAAAAAGTCGCCCTTGCTTTTCACTGCAAGCATTAAATATGTTTATGTAATCATTATACCTGAAAGCACATCATAAGCAAAAAGACACTTATTAAGAAAGAGAGTAGAGTTATAATTAGAAGCTAAAGCAAAAAACGTTGTTTTATTAGCCATAAAAATGCTAATCTGTACATTCTCATATGCATTAAATATACTGTGTAAACAGATTTTTTTTTAATCACAGAAAGTATTCTTTTGCTTGGGCCTGTTGTGGAAGATTTGTTCCAGCATGTCTATTATAGATTCATTTTTATTCCTCTGCAAAAAACATTTGGCTCAAAAAAAGCTACACATCCTACTGTATATAGCCATCCATCCATCCATCCATCCATCCATCCATCCATCCATTCATTCATTCATTCATCCATCCATCCATCCATCCATCCATCCATCCATCCATCCATCCATCCACTCAGACAGAAATTAAATGAGACTCTCTGTATTCATGAGCCATTGTCCACATTACTATAATTTGTATGCTGGCATGTTTTTTTTTTTCCATGCACCAAGTCATATATTTAGGAAGCAAAGCTTTTTACAATTTTAATTGGTTGCATCCTGAAGCCAGAACCACATATAAAATATTTAGGTGAGTAAAACATTTAAGTAGATAAAAAAGTCCTCAGGCTGGAAAACCATTTGAATTTTGTCTTCAGTATTTTCCCCACTCTTTACTAGAAAAAAAAGCTAATTTTTAGTCAAATCATAATGTATAATTTAGTTTAAGGTCAACATGAAGTAATTTAACTTTCATAATAGAGGGCTGTCAAGTATCAGAAAAAAGCCAAGAGGACTTACGCTGTGAAGAAAACATAATTCAAATGCTGTTGTAAACTCTATCATTGGTAAATAGGAAAATTTTCCTGTGACAAGGAAACATTCCCATTTCCTCTCTTAAAATTTGAAAAAAGCTTATCTCAGAAAAACTTTTTTTAGTAACTGAGTTGGCATGGTCGTGTAGTGGTTAGCACTGTGGTTAGCTTTATGCCCAAAGTCCCTGGGATAGGGTCCAGGCCCCCTACAAATCTCTAACAGGATAAACGGTATCGAAGATGAAGATAAATGTTAATTAAATGAATCGCAATTTGTGAGTTTTCTCTTGAGGCCCATAAAAATGTTGACTCATTTCAATGCTTGTCACACAGCTGAGATAAAAGTCCCTCCCCTCCTTTTTTCTTGACACATTTGGACACAAGGCTGAAGAAGTGTTTTATAAAATCCCTATTTGGGGACCTCTGCAATTAAGACCATCTTTAGTATCTACAGTATTGATGTTTTCAGATTATTGTTGTAAACGTAGTGCATGATACATACAGACAGTTATAACATCAACAACAACAACAATAATAATAATAATAATAATAATAATAATAATAATAATAATAATAATGAGTAAGATTGGACGATTATGAGGCACCAGGACAGTTTTAGTTTGCCTTGACATTGATTCTATGTTTCTGGATCTGTCCTGAAACAATGAACATGAGCCTTTCAAAATATTTTCCTTCTGGTATTTTAAAGATGGTAAAAAGCAACAATTCTAAAGGCAATAGCATATAATTTATATCAACCTGGGACCTGGAACCTGACCAGTCCAATTGAAGTAGAAATTCAACACCATTGAACAATAATTTTGCCCCTTGGGTGAAGGCGGCAAGGAAAAACTCCCTGAGATGACAATAGGAAGAAACCCTTAGAGGAGCCAGACTCAACAGAAAATCCATCCTCAAGGGTGATACCAAATAATGTGACCATAAATCAGTCTCTGCTCAATCTGTGTACAATAAGGCTGGAATTTCAATTACATAACAATAAAGTTAATATTGATAGATAGATTCCACTTTTGCTAAAAACAGTTTGTGGGAATTTCAGTCCTAAACTGTTGAACAACTGCAGTCAGCTGAATCCAAGACCATCTTCATGTTCATCGAGTGGAACCGTTCTCAGTCACCACACACGTCCCTAAGCAGACCATACAGGGTCATCCTCAGCAGGATAAAGATGATCAGACAGAAGAACTGATGTTCTGATTATGTCATAAGCATGTCCAGAATTTGGTATGGAGCAGTAGGCATTTTTGCATTTTTTCAGCCCCCAGCACATCAACTAATAAACAGCCTTAACTTAATTGAAGTATTTGTTTTAGAGCAGGGAAAACTCACAAATATGCAGGGCATACAGTAGTAGTTCTACACGAATAAGGTTGAGAACTACTGGTATAGCAATTTCCCTCTGGGATTAATAAAGTTCGTTGAATCTCGAATCTAAATGATGCTGCAACTCTAAAGAAAAAAGGTAAAAAAAAATTATTGTAAACTTTTACATAATGTAATGTACTCAGTTGTACTTTACCATAAACAATACTTTACCTTTTTTAAGATCAACAGTCATTACTTAATATATTTTTTTTCCATTTAATAAATTCATTTCCGTGACTCATTTCAGACATTTTATGACATTTTATCTACAGTTCTCTGTAGGTCTGTCAGTATATTCTGTTTATACAAACATGTTTCCTGCTGCTGTGTAATTTTGCAATATGAGTTGTTTGGCCCTATAGATTGAGAACACCTTTGGAAGTATTTTGAAGATAATTTGAATAACTCCTCTAAAAGGTACTTTGAGATTTTCTCTTTGATCCGTGCTGAAACTGGAAAACAGCATTGTGGGGAGAAGAAAGGAAATGAATCGACTGGTGTCTTCTTAAGGGAGAAAGAAATAAGTGCCTTTGATCAATCGGTGCATGTCCAAGCATCACAAAGATGAAAGCAACCATGCATGTAAGCTTTTCTGAAAAGAAAAAGAATTGCAGTCACACTCAGCAGATGCTTTTTAAGTGTTTGTATCTACCATAGTTTGGGGGGGGGGGACATCCCCCCAGTTTTATGGAAAAAGAACATATTTATCATGTCCCATGTTTAAATTGTACACAAATGTGTTTTAGTCAAGGTGGAAGTGGTTTATTAAAATGATAAAGATAAAACAAAAATATTTATCGGATTTGAATTTATGATTTTAAAACTATATAAATAAATATGGACAGATAAAGGGAGGCTGATATGGGACAAAACTATTTAAGGATTGTATCACTTTAGCTGGAATGGTGACTTCAATTTAACAGGGAAAAAAAAAAACCTGGAATCTCTCAATCTCTATTACATGTCTCCTACACAGGGTCATGGGAGACCTGGAACCTATTCCAGGGGATTTAGGGTACTAGGCGGGGTCCCCCATGGATAAGGGGCTTGTCCATCACAGAGGCACTTGGAAATTGCCAATTAGCGTAATCTGCATGTGTTTGCAGCAAAAAAGGACAATAACATCTTCACCTGCTGAGGAAATTAAGGGCATTTCAGGTCAACAAAGATATTTAAACTCTGTTGTACAAATCTCTGATCAAGTTCATCCTTACTTTCAGCATTAAATCCTGGTACAATTTTCTTATCTTATCTTATCTTATCTTATCTTATCTTATCTTATCTTAGGACTGCAGAAGGAAACCAGAGTACCCAAAAAGAAACCCACCAAGCATGGGGTTGCCCACAAACCCCATACACTATGTCACCTACTGTATATGTATTTTTTTTTCCTGTAAGATTTTGACCGATATTCACAGTGCTAATCTGATTGCTGAGTTTTACTGATACAGTATAACTTTAAATTATTGCTTTTTGTTGTGGTCATCACGCCCATTCTTCAGCCATGTCTAGTTTAAATTTGGTAACAGATCTAAAGTGCTCTTTGAAAGCTAGCTCGATCGGCGATAATTAATGGTTTGTGCTCTCGGATTTTTGATGATTCAGCGGTGGGGATCTGGAGGGCTCATTAGTGTGCAGAGGGATAACCGAGACTGTAAAGCCTCCACAGCCTTAACGAATCGTTGCTGTCCTGACTGGAAGCCCATACTGACAAATTCGGAGTCTCAGTTCATCTCAGCATGTTGTTTAGGGTGCAGAGATACACTTCCTAAAACATGGAGTACACCATTTAATGGAAAATAATCTTGTGAATCAAATTTTTTTAGCTATTAAAATTCATGAAACACAGTTAAAGGTTTTAGACATACAGTAGCCTCATATGCAAGCTGATATAAAGCACTATGTGGCCAATAAGATTGCACATTTTTTCCAGGGGAGTGCCGCTAAATCCCGCAAGCACCATTTTAGAATTTAAATAAATATGCAGAATATCTGTGAGGATATTCCATGGCGCATGGAGGACTTTATAAGTCGTGCTTTAAACTTCATAATAAAAAGTTGGTTAGATTGTTTTTGTAATGTCTTAACAGGGACAAATCAATGAAAGACATGGCAATGCCTCAAATTAAATTGTTTTAAAATTAATAAAAATTCCTGATAGTAGGCTATCTGATAGTGTTAACTATGTGAGAGTCGTGATTCGTGAATATTTCAAAAACAACATATCTGTGTTAAAACGTAAAAATGTGTTGACATTAAGTACCACTAGAAGACATAAATGAAAAAAAAAAAAAAAATATATATATATATATAGTTATAAGTTAATAATTATATGCATATAAGAATCTTTCCCCAAGAAAATGACTTGTCGCATGAATCCACACGAAGCACTTCAGGCTTTTTAGAATAGTAATCATTATGCTTTTTTGCTGTTTGTGTCCAGCACTGAAAAATTATTTCATCCATTATTTGACCACGGATGGAAATAATGGCTGGAATGTGGTTGCAAATTTATGACTCAAATAACGCTGCTCATAGGCGTGCGCGAACCCGCGGCGTGCACTTTCACTTTACAAAAGGTAGCATTCTGAACAAAAGGCTGATAAACGTGTGCGCAGATATGACCAGGTTTATCGTTAAAAATGCAGACATACTCCCCCAGAGTCCTAAGATGCATAAGATACAGTGACTGGACAGAGGGGGTTTAGATTAGCTGACCCCCAATAATAAAAAGAAAGAAAGAAAGAATTAAAAAGAAGAAACAAAAAGAAATACTTACACAGATCACTTATTGATCTGAGAAGTTAATAAGGTAATTGCTCTCTGTTTCTTTAATAACTTTACCCGTAGTCCCCTGGGATAGACTTAAGGTTCCCCATACACATGATACAGTAGTTGGTACAGTAGGTACAATAAATGAAAGAAACAGGGCTGTTAATAATTCTGATATTGGGGCAACATGCAGCTAGAAACATAACGTTTCATGTGATTCGACTTCTTCATACAAATATATATATTTTTAATCAGGGCATCCCATATCATCTACTGTAGAATGCACCAAGGAACACACACGAATGTGTCTACGAGCAGCAGTAACTAACCCAGTAACATTTCCTGCAGTAAGCAGACTGAAGTCAGATTGGAGCCCTGTTGCTGTGAGTCAAGCTGTGGTAAACTGCGGTTTGGGACAAATACATGTCAAGGGCAAGGGCGAAGTCAGAGGGATGAGACCAGATACTGTAAAAGGAGCCATTTGTCACTGTTCAGCATCCCATTATGTCTGCTCCATTCTTCACACAGCGGTGCCAAGCTGCATCCTACAGGGATGGGCAAAGCATCCTTGTGCTCTTACAGCCTGATAATCTCTCACAGAGCAGCGGTCATGCTTAAATAGCCTCTCCTTCCCATTAGGGCCACATTGTGCTTACGAAGATACCAGTAGCCAGTTACACCATTTAAACTGAACTTAAAGCATAAATCATGATGTGAAATCAATACTAAACTGAGAATAATTAGAGAGCAAAATTGGCATGCTTCCTGGTTGGGATGGATGACATCCATCTCTTGCCATCTCTCCCCATTGTCATTCTGACTGACACAAACCAACTCTGCTTTCTTTCAAGTGTTCAGCTGCACAGCATGAGCAGCAGTGAAAAGATGCAGTATCTGCATGTGTCTCAGTGAAATTACATGGTATTTTTCATATTTCTTAATTAGTAGCCATAATTTGATAGAAAAGAAATAACTAGTGGTTGGAAATTGCCAAAATGACCAAAGCTGGAAGAAAATGCGAGTAACAGTTTATAGATAGATAGATCAATAGATAGAGTGGATGGTGTAGAAGCAGTACTGGGCAGGCAACCAGAAAGACAGATGCTAAAGTGAGTGGAGTAAAAAGTTTCTTTCTTTCCTTTTTTCTTTCTTAAATGTTCTTTAAAGTGAAGAAAGAGAGAAGGAATAAATAAAAAAAAGTTTTTGGGTGTCAGGGCAAGAGTGATTCTAAACCAATTGGCTTCCATGGGCAATGCAGCCAAGGTGGAGGCGGAGAGACTGAGAGAGGAGGAGTAAGGCAAAGTGATGAACCCTAACCAGGAGTCGCATGCACCAGAGCTCAATTGCAAGTATCATATATCATAAAAAATCTTAAAAACTCATGTAAATGGAATATATCATTCTTTATTTTTTGCAAATTAACACTTTGAGATTGTGTGGCATTACGTGTGCAATGATAGAAGGAAAAAAGGATTTTAATCCATTTTAAGATGAGGGTGAAATATACTAAATGTGGAAGAATTGTAAGAGTCTGAGAAATTTCCATCAGCAGTACAGTATATGTAGGTTTACCTGTTTTTAATAAAACACTTATTAGGATCTAAGGGCAAGCAGGTAATAAGTTGGACATACCACTTTTTATTTAATTGGTATTTTGTATATATTTATTTCATCTATAACATTAATAGTGATAAAATAGTGATGAAACTGTTATACAACATAAAACCTGGCATAATAAAGTAAATATATAATATGAATATAATAACAAATAATATGGTTACACAGTGAGCGTCATAAGCACTGCAGTCTCACACCTCCAGGGTCAAGGGTTCGAGTCCCACCTCTGGTCTGTCGTGACTACTATGTAGAGTTCTCATGTTCTTCCTGTGCTTGCTGGGTTTCCTCCGTGTACTCCGGTTTCCTCCAAGATTCCAAAGACATGCAAGTAGGCTAATTGGCACTTCTAAATTGCCTGTAGAGTGTGAGTAAGTGTGTGATTGATTGACACACCATCCAGGATGTATGCCCCTTGTCCCCTGGGATAAGCTCTAGTCCTCCAGTGACCCTGAACAGGCAAAGTGGTATAGAGATTGAGTAAGTAATACATATGTAATAAACTTCATAGCAAGCACTTACAGTAGTTTTTTTTTTTTTTAACCAAGCTGACACTTTCAATATGTTATAATAAGGAATAATACATACTGATGTCACATTGTTTCAAAGAACGCCTCACATGGAACTTGCTGCTCAAGCCAATGATGCTGTATTTCATTTCATACACTGAAATCGAAAAACTGTATGTTTCTTTTTTTTTTTTCATGGTGAATGTTGCACCTGCTAATAGGTGGATGTTACCCCATTGGGAAACTGTAATGGAATTCCAATTAAAATAAATGTGTTACGAGTGGGTCAGTCTTGAGAATTCATCTAAATTCACGGCACCCCTGGGACTTTCTCAAGAGATACTGTGGTGCATTCATGTCAAATCATGTGTTATTTATGACCCTATGAAAATTCATGGCACGCCCACTTAGCCTGCTGTGGTGAAAGATGAAAATGTCTTTGAGACTCACATGGAGTGTGCAGGGCGAAAATGACATTTAAAAAAAAAAGCCAAAGGACACCATCAGACTTCTTTGAAAGTTTGAAAAAAATTACATTTAAAAAATGAACTTTTACATGATATCCATGTGACTTACATTGCCTGCTCTAAATATGATAAGGGAATGCATGGTACTGTATATTCCATATTAATGACAAACCCATAACAAGGCAAGCTGAAAAACCCAGAGAAATCCAACTACATTTTGGTGGATGGTCCATAAAAGTTCAATTTGGTTCTGAGATTGTAACAATGTGCTATAAACTGTTATTAAAATCTCTTATACCTCAATGCTGTTGACTGAAAATGTTGATTACTTTACAAACCGAGGGTTTAAGTGTTTATAGCTGATTTAATGTAAATGTCTCACAAGCAGTCTACAGTGTTAAACAGAGCTATACATGGTTTAAAATCATGGTATCCTGTGTATTTTTCAAGCCTCCTATTTCACCTCCAGACAAACAGGGAACAACCTAATTAAATATTTCAATCTTTTTTTTTTATTATTATATTGACTCAGTTCCTGTCCTGCTGTACAGTACATCTGTTATTTTGTTTTCTTCTGATTACTACCCAGTATAAGTACTGCATTTCTTTCTGTTTGTTGCTCCACATTGCATGCCTGCCTTTGCACTGGACGTCTAGGAGAAATCGTGATGTGTCATTAAAGTAAAGATTGCAGTAATTTTAAAATCACTATGGTATAAAAGGAATAACACGCATCAGGGTGTTGATAATTTTCCACGGGTTGTATTTAAACATGTATTCACATATATTGAGCTTTAACGCTACATTAGTATTCTCTTGTAAACTTGAGTGTGAATATATACAGTACTGATGCTGGCTACAAACTAATACACAACATATTCACCTGTCTAATAG
>JAQQZT010000033.1:29643969-29654214 GCA_030068275.1 Clarias platycephalus | reverse complement strand
CCCCCCCCCCCCCCCCCCCCCGCCCCCCCCCCCCCCCCCCCCCCCCCCCCCCCCCCCCCCCCCCCCCCCCCCCCCCCACGAGGGGGCGGGAATAGGCACTGTCGCCCCGCACCTCCAGCGTCCAGGTTTGATTCCCATGTGTGCATGGAGTTTGCATGCTCTCCCTGTGCTTGGTGGATTTTCCGCAGGTACTCTGGTTTCCTCTCCCAGACCAAAGACATGCAGATTAGGGTAATTGGTGTTCCATAGTGTGTTAATGCGTGTGAGAGTGTCGACTGGAGGTCCCACCACAGTCATAAAAACGGGAATAAAAATAACAGTAATCACTGGACAATGAGTGTGTGTGTGTGTGTGTGCCTGCATGTGTAAAATATTTATTTTATTTGTACTGCAAAGGCAAACAATATACAGTATAGATGAGTAAATTTACTGATAGGTGGATTAAGGAAAGTTAACAAAAACAGGCAAAAAAAAAAGTAAAAGTTTTATAAATTGATATCAAACATGTTCCTGAAAATCTACATTTAAGGTTTTAAAGCATTTATTTATTGAGTCGGTGGGTTAATAAATTAGTTAGTTGTTTAGTGAGGTTGTTATTTTTTCTGGTTAACTGGTTACACACTGTAATTAGTAATTCAATTAATATTCTTATAAATATATTCATAAATTTAAAAGCATCTCATTCGACTGTAAACACAGTCTCATAAATATGTTTTGCAATTCTTGTGCACTACCTTTGCAAAACTCTTCACAACCCTTGCCCACTTCTCTCTTTGAACAGACTGATGTAGGTTTCAGCGATCAAAGGTCACAGGAGTCGGTGATCGTGACTAATTTTAATTAGAGTGCTAATGGAGGAAACACACACATGCGCGCGCACACATCACGCTTGCGTAAACACAACTTACAGCAATTCTCTTTATGCCGTCAATAATTTAAAGTCACTCATTACCTTAGGGAAATGAGAAAGGATGATGCAAACGAGACCTCAGACAGAAGTAGGCTGAAGAGGATGACAAAAATAAAGAAAGATTCCTAATGAGCTAATCTGTCCCTGTTGATCACATCAATCATGGTTTGAGGAGGCCTTGGAGGTTCAGAAACATTTAAGCCATTACACTGATGCTGGAATCTGCACCTGGAATTATTCATTCATTCATCTTCATTAACTGCTTTATCCTGACCAGAGCCTGAATATGCAGTGGAATGCACTTGGGGGAGAGTGGAGAAGACGTGTCAGAGTAAGAGGAGGTACGGGAAGAAGATAAATGGTAGAACAAGAGTGGAGGAGAGTAAGAGGTATAAAGGGATGGGTAAAATGCAGAGGACAGGAAGTAGGAAGAGGAATGGAGAGAAAATGGGAAACGAGGGAATAAATGAAAAGAAAGGGATGGAAGGTTTCAGATAATTTGATGGCCTCTTCAACGGTGGTCAACTGTGTCCACAAACGTGCCCTTTCCAGAGACAGCCTGGATAATATATAGCATTGGGACCATACAATACAACAAGACTTCTTGAACTCCATTAAGCAAATTCCTAATAAACTAGACCAAGAGTGCAGCCAGAAGCATATTTGAAGTTTGTATGGTTTTTAAAAAAAAATCCAATTCCATCATTCAGTACGAGTTTGCAAGTAAATTGAAACCAGATTTCTTGATAATAGTGTTTCGTTTGCCCCATTCTCTCTTCCTGGATCCTGGTTCACTTTTTTTCACTTTTTTTTTTTTTTCACTCTCTCACTAAAATCCACTTTTACAGTATGGCTGATCAACACTTCTATAGGGCAAGGAGAAGACTTTTCGAACATTTAGGATCATTCGTATCAAAGATAGAATCATGCTAATGCATATATTGTGATGAAGAAGAAATTCTCTACCCGCAAAGAAATGTTTTTCATTCCTCTTTTACAGTTTACAGTTTACAGTATATTCATCTCTACGCAAACATTGTGCAAAAACTTTTAATTCTCTACGGGCCGACGGCTAGTGTTTTATGAAAGAATGGAAAATCAATGCCATTTAAAAAAAAAAAAAAAACTTTATGTAGAGAGTCAAGTTATTGGCTAGGACTGTTTTCTACTGTAACTCCTTCCAGGTTTGGGCGTTTGATCCATTTGTAGATAATTTGTGCATTTCATTTCCATGTTCTCCCCATGCTTAATGGGTTTTCTCTAGGATCTTACAATCCAAAAACATGCAATGTAGGAGCTTTCCAAATCACCAACAGAATATGATTGACTACGTGAGTGAGAACCTTGCAATGGGTTCGGAACTCTATCCAAGGTGTAACCTGCCATGTGCAGCCAACCCATGACCCTAAATAGGATAAGCCGTATAGACATGGGGTGCCTTGATAGATGTAAAGTGTCTACATCTATTTGGAATATATAAATAAGGTAATTCCCCTCATGAACCCCTTTAAGTCTTCAATATGTGCGTAGTTTGAAGTTTTCAATAGACTCTGTCACAGCTCTATAAGTAGGTTTAGATCCCGAATGAGCAAACCAGAGGTGAACATGAGGAAGAGGCAACATGAGGAAGAAACATAAAAGGGACCCGTAATTGATCCCTTAACACTGGATAGATTATAATTTAGTACAAATATGGATTGTAATTTGATTATACATTAGTGCAGTATACAAGTATAGAACAGTAAAGGCAAACAGTACAAAGTGTGTTTAGAGAATGTTTATTGTGAATAAGAATAATTTCAGTCGCAGTTCTTAAGTGGAAATCTGATTGAGGACTGTACTGTATATACTGTAAATATGTGAGATGTTCAACACTGTACATACAATAACAAAAAAATTTAATAAATGTATGCATGTTTTATTTTTAAGTATACTGATTATGGCTGAATGCATTGTTTATTTAATAGAGAAGGTACTGTACTGTAAGTCAGGTTTAACATCAGTGTTTGTGTTTATTTAAAAAAAAAAAAAAAATCTGTATTCAATTTCGTACTTGAATTACACTGTTCTTGACAATTTGGAGCATTTGATGTGACTTTCTTTGTTGTTTCTCTAGTGCATTGATTTTTGTGATAGCGATCAAGAAAAGCTGTGTGAAGGAAATACCTCTGCAGGACCTTTTCGCTTGATTCCAATCATCACTTAGGATTGTGTTTGTCTACAATTACATCCCTTGCAATGTTCTGTGTCAGTACTGGAAAAAGTCTTCTGCCTCTTTCAGCCTTTATTTATGGCTGACGACATGGTCAACTAGTAAAAAATGAATTTAAGTTGAGACGGTTTCCTTGTTCTCTATACACATTCTATTTGGTTTCTCACTTCTTTCTTGCTTTCTGTTAACTTCAACCATATCCATCATGGTAAACATGTAGTCATTTCGTACTTTAAATCATAGCTTGGCTTTTCAATTGTAGATTACAATTTGCCATAAATATTTAACGCTACATATTAATATACAGCATTTTGCATAAGTATTCACACACCCTTGAGCTTTTCCACATGCTGTAGTGTTACAATCTGGAGTCCACTCAACTGATTGCATGTAATTGTTATTTTGACCCCTGATATGAGGCCGTTAAACAAAAAAACTAATTTGGGATTTTTACAGCAACAGTGATGCATACTTTATGCAATCAAAGTTTACATTTACATTTTTATTTCTTAATAATTTTGCATTGCTGATGCTGTGACAATGCCAGAATTGGTGCTGGACTCATGTGTTCAGTGTCACATTCCACCTGCACCTGGACTCAATATCACAGCACACTCACCCTCACTTACACAAAGGAAAGTATTGTCCAGTGTTTACTCTGTAAGACAGACAAATCCTTGTTCTTTGTGTTAGACAGTGGATGTGTGTGTTTGTAAGTATTTAAATTAGACATACTGTATACGCTGCCTGACCGAAAAAGAAAAAGTCACTCACTGTAAGATTTAATTCAGTCATCTTTAACTTTGATTACAGCACACGATGTGGTAGCCAGTTCATGTGTGAAAACGATTCCTCATCCTCATATCTCAATGAGAATTATAAACGAATATTTAATAAATATACAGTATACAGTATACTGTACTGTATTACACTACTGGTTTGCAGAGTGTTACAAATGAACCATATACAGTATTGTGACATTTCATTATACTTTGCTTCCAAAGACCTAGACTCTCTTCAAATTTTAAATGTATTTTTGAGGAACAGGTCTCCTGGCTTCCTGAAGGACTTCAGAAGATAATCAAAGGAATGTTTTTTTGTGTGCAAAGCCACACGGTGACCACAAACGTGTAAAAAAAAAAAAAAAAAAGAAAAATAAAAAAGAGGCATCTATCTTAAGACATGAACCAGTAAGAATGATCAGGCCGGTGATTAGTATACTGGCGATGCTGAAAGCTGAGTGAGAGGGGAAATGAGGTTGCTGCTGAGGATGTTAAATTAAAAAAATGATAATAATTTAAACTGTATCCTTGTGCACTTTGCAGCCTGTAAAACATTTGTTCTCATTTCCTTTATTTGATCTACATAATTAATTTAAATTAATATAAGGACATACACAGTGGTTCAAGACTTTTTCACAGTGCTGTATGTGTAATATATTATTTCATTATACTGTTTAATAATTTATAATAGTATATTATCTGTAGATAATTAGTTATTTATACCAATAATTACACAACATGACTAAAAGCATCTATTTCTGTTTTGGAAAACTTATGCATGCATTGCATTGTACTGCCTTAAATATTCAGATCGTCATCTCTTCAATTGGCATTGATTATAGAACATGTGAACTCTAGTTATATGGTGTATATCATGGTAAGCTCAGTTTTATTTATTTATTTACTGTTTATGTTCCTTAAAAATGAAAGGAGAGTTTATGTGTGTTTCCCTTTATTCATTCATCTTCAGTTTATGTGGCACCAGAGTCTATCCTGGGAATTCTGGATGTGAGTCCATTACAGGACACCATGAACCCAGACCTTCATTCAATTTATCACCTACAGACATGTTTTTGGGAGGTGTGAGAAAATCAAGGAGCATGGAGAAAGCCCACATGAACACAACAAGAACATTTAACCCCCAGAGGGTAACCCAAGCCCAGGATCGAGCTTTGTTTCTTCATAATAGCTACTGTTTTTGGTCTGATTTAGTCTACTAAATGACAGTTACAAATTCCTGTATAAATGATCAATTGTAGAAGAAATCTTCTGTGTCATAAGTTAATAAATAAATACAATGTTAACACTAAACCTCTGGCATGTCTTTTCTTAATGAAAATAAACACCGATTGGATTTGTTTTAAATAAGCAAATTCCCAAGAGCCATTCATCGGATAATTACTGCAGTAATTAATATGCTTCAGTTGGCAACAACAAAATCTTCAGTTTGCTAAAGAGCATAAAGATTGGATTTTGGAGCAAAGGAACTGTACACACAATCATTCACCAACACCACTTGCACATTACAGGAACTCAACTGGGAGGTATTGCCATATCCTCCATCCTGACCTCACTCCAAGCCATTAAAGGAGTTCCTGGGAGGCCAGTGTTTCAGACATGAAGCAAGAAGTCAGATCATGGCTCCAGTGTACTGAGTAACGTTCTACCTTGATGGTGTCCAAGCACTAGTGAAACACTGGGATAAGTGCATTAGTGTAGCAGGGGATTATATAAAGAAATAAAAGGAGTTTTTGTTCTCATAACTGTGTTCTGTTATTCCCCAGAATCAAAAGTCCTGGTTTCACTTGAACACCCATCATATACAGTAAAAGATTACCAAATATAACATAAAAGAAGTCTTAAATGATCAAATGCATTATTAGTTTTAAAGCTAATTCTATTGAAATATAATTTAGCTTTTTTCTAACAATTAATGTCAAACATTTATCAGTAGAATGAAATTATTTCAAACCTAAATTCTGTTATTCTGCAAAATCACAAACAATTCTGCACAGGATTAAGTGGTAGTCGAGGAGTGAGTGAGTAATAATAATAATAATAATAATAATAATAAATCATCATTATCATAATAATAATCACAAAAAACAACATTAATAATACTGATCATTATTATTAGTAGTAGTATTATATATATATACAATTTATTAATAATAATAATAACAACCATCATCATCATCATCATCATCATTATTATTATTGTTGTTGTTGTTGTTGTTATTATTGTTATTATTATAAGAAGAATATATTTGTATTTTGGTTGTTATTTTTTCTTTCTTTACCCACAACAATTATTTATGATGCTGTAATTTCTATTTTTTCTTTAATAGAATAAGTCATTAAGCAAAGCAGAATAAGAGGCCAAGCCTGGGTTCAAACAATAATTAAAACTTTCTGCATCACAGTCTCTTGATGAGGCAGACTACAACTACAGACATAGATGCAATTGCCAAATTTATCACATAGGCATGGTGCTGAAAACACAGTGAAAGAACTCCCTCCCCCAAGGGGGGGCTGCCAGCAGAGGTCGGCGCTTATGTAGAGCCCTTAGACTCCCGCAGGTAATCATTCTGCACCAGTCGGCTGCTTAATTTACAATCATCATTTAGAAATGAAGTTTCAGGTGCTTAATTATTATGCATGACATTTAAATATAAACCACTTAATTTCTCGGTTTAATTACCTCAAAAACTAATTTCACATTTGTTGCTTTCTGAACAATATTGCTTGGGAGGCTTGAAAAAAAAAAAAAAATACAATTTGGTTTGCATTGTTTGTTGTGCAATCCTGTTATAAACAATATTTGGTCTTGTTGTCTTATTTTCTTTTGAAACAATTTCTCATTGTGTCTCTTTCTGACACCTGGTGCATAGAGGAACAAAAATTAAAGAGCCTGGAGAAACAAGAGGCCCTTGAGTTAGTACACATAAGTTAATTTCCTATTATCAGGGTGTAGAGCCTACAAGCCAGAACTATCTGTGCCATACACTACAAGTGCTCAAATGCACCTGCTGCATAGAATGAAGATATGACAATGATTTTCTTGTGGCTTCAGAAGTAAAAAGATATTATTATCAACTCAATTTGTGCGCTTTTGAATCATATCCAATCTATTTTAGATATTGGACATAAAATAGATTTGATCAAGATTAAGGAGGAATTCAATCTACTGTTCATTTACTCGCTGCTCTGGCTGATATGTTCAAAGCTCAAAAAAGAAAAAAAAAAAGAAAAGAAAAGGCATACAGTTCATGTTTTCTCCTATTGGTGCTGAAGTTTCTACCAAAGCTAGAGCAATTGATTAATCTATGATCTATGTGATTTTCCTTAAGCTATTTCCTGATGCCCTGTGATATTACTGAGCTTTGATGTCACAGATGCAGTTGGAGTTATTTTCAGAGAACATCCAATTAATTCCCAGATTCTTGCGTCTTCTGCTGATTCGGAAATCAAATTTAATCTCTCCACTTGCTCCTGCCATTTGACGATAATGAACTTGGCATTTGCTGTCCTGTTGCATGGTGGAGGCAATATCCCTGTCTGGTCCTGCACCGTCTGGCCCCTCTCATGTGTACCTAGTCCAAAGATGCCAAAAAAAAAAAAAGGATCAGTCATCAAATATTTCATCAGACTTCCCTACCTGGGGTCTTCTATAGCATCAAATAAATTGCTACAATGCGAAAGAGTCAGGCAAGATAATGTGTTGTGTGACACACAGTTCAAGATTTACCTCTATTCATCTGAAAATTCTTAAAGCTTTATAGCTCTTTATAAGTTTTTTTTTTTTTCTTCTGCTGCTGGAGCATATCATACACCTGAGTGATTTCCACTTTACACTGTTCTGCCTGCGGGATAGAGTTGTTTGTGGTGTAATTCTACATTACATTGAGGTCACCTGACCCTGCATATGGAGCCCAGTTCGAGGGTGCTGGCCTTTGCTTGGTTCTGAATGCAGGCAAGTGAAGTGGAGAAAATGGATCCACTGACTGCCAGTGGATAAGCAAGCCAAGCTGGGAGCTGTGTTGGGCGGTGTGTGTGTGTGTGCGTGTGTCTGTGTGTGTGTGTGATGTGCTGGCCCGAGGGTTCAACATATGATGAAGCTATTGGAGTGCTGTTGCTGAATTTAATGAGCTCATTACAGGCCATTCTGAACATATAGCAGGCTCCCATAATGCATAGTGGGGCAGAAGGTAAATAATTGCATGGTCTTTCACGTAACTTTGACTCACCTTGGTGCTCCAATAAAGCAGAATCGAAATTAGACATACAGGGAATTTCAATTATAGCACCTATTATTAAAAGGTCACACAGTTCATACATGTTTCACACGTGTTCCCCATGTTTCCACATGCAACTACAGTGCACAGGTTTATATTTTTTCATACAGTATATTTCCAGTATTCATTTTTCATGTGCCTTTATTTTTCATGATATCATGTGTTTATTTGTACTTAAAGTAAAACAGGAGATGTTTTTATTTACTGGTAATTTATCATTAGGATATTAATGCTGAAATATATTGTCACCATACTAAACTGCAACTAGATGTAAGAAAAGTGTAGAAATGATCAGACTCTCTGTGTGTGAGTGTATATTTGTTTGTTTGTATACAGTATACTAGGGCATTCGATTGTGCAGAATAACTGAGCACAATTATAAGAGTAAAAACTCCATTTATCTCTTCTATATAATCCCCTGTTACACTAATGCGCTTATCCCATTGTTTCTCTAGTGAATGGATACCATCAAGGTAGAAGTTTTTCTAAGTACACCGGAGCTGTGATCACTCTGCCTGCTTAATGTTTGAAATCCTGGCCTCCCAGGAACTCCTTTAATGGCCCAAACTTGAAGAAAATGTCTTGGAATGAGGTCAGGACTGTACGGGGGATGTGGCAATAACTTCCTGTAATGTGCAAGTGGTGTTGATGAATGGTTGTGACAAGTTATCCATAGGTTTTCAAGGATCAGGTGTTGCACTAGCTGAAAGATGATGGAAACAACTGCAGTTAGAGCCACCTCGGGCGGGATCGTTATTCATGGATGTGTGTGTTTTATTTATTTATTTATTTATTTTTTAAAATGTTCTCACCTTTAAAATGTTTAGTGTGGCTAAGAGTCTCATCTCATCAGTTTAATGGCTTTATTCAAGACAAACACCCTCATACTGTATATGCTATTCAGATATGTTTCTGACATTTTTACTACTAAAAATCAAACAGCCACTGATCAGGTAATTTACCCAATGTGGAGGAATGAAGTTGTTCCGTGTCAATTTTTAGATAAATATAGAGAAGTATTTAAGGTAAGTATGAATCTATGAAAGTAGATGACTTGCTTTGAATTTGAAAGTGTAATAGTGAAGCTTTTGATTGGCAAGGGTTGTACTGTACATCGGTGAACTTCTTAAAGGACAGTGCAGATGCAAGAACTTTTTGATTATGTGCAAGTTATTGGGCAGCGATGTCAAGTTGAAAGATGATTGTAATGTATTCAGTGGAAGTAGAGAGAGGTGCTGCAATGCCATCTATCTAAAGACAGAGATCTCTATCCTTGGAGACAGGGGCCTACACCCATCATTCCTGTCTTGTCATACTTTAATTTAGGAAAGTTTAATGTCATTCAGCATTTAATTTCCTGTTGGAACTTTATGAAAGTAGAAGGATGTAGAGGAGAAGTAGGTTGAGTGTTGAAATAAAATTGTAATTCATCAAGGCAAAGATGAATTTGGAGAGTTTGTTTGTGAATAACAGGGATAAGGGGAAGCATATAGGAGACCCAAAACCGAGCCGTGTATAATACATTAAGGAACTAGTGAAGTGCGGGATTTAAAATTTACTAATGGAAATGAAATTATCTCTGTCTGTGAGATTTGATCTGAATAATACTGAGACTCTGCTACCGATGCATAGCTGAAACTATAGCTGGGAAAGTAAAATGAATGATTATCTACAAAAAGAAAAAAAAAAGTATCATTTGCTTCTCAAAATCATCAACTGGTGGGCATTTTATTTTAATAATTTCAATAATTACCATAACCAACTGTTTAACCTTTTTATCATTAGCAATGGATTAGATTAAAAGTGAATCTCATTGGACGTAGATAATAAATCAGTGATAAATCAGCACTGATTATGTTATTTAAACAATCTGTTTGCTTTTATCACTCAATCCCAGAGCATTAGGGTGACAAGATGCCTCACTCTCTCTGTTGTAATGGCCAGTATTTTAACCCTTTGTCTTGCATGCCACACTCAAAAAAATAACTCGTTGAATGAACATAATTAAATTATGGAAAGAATTTCCACCTGATTTAATGGCTTTCG
>JAQQZT010000033.1:29615132-29635831 GCA_030068275.1 Clarias platycephalus | reverse complement strand
GCAAGTCGCGGGAAGCCGCGCGCTAAATTGCGGGATCTCGCGGGAAAACACGCGCATTCTTAACGGCCACATCTGTACCTCTATCCACCTCTCTTTTGCACCCATCACTCTGGAATAGGGTAAATCTGGACTTGTCACAACACATGACCTTTTACCATTGCTCCACAGTCCGTTCATTATGCTTCCTAGTAAATTGATTTTCTTTCCTGATTAGCCTCAGTGATAAGTGGTTTTCTTAAGGCTACACATTTTGACCTTTTTGAAACTCAGTGACATCATTGCCATGACCAGTGACATGAGTGTTTAAGAAATTACAAGATACTCACTTCATCAGTTAGGGTTAAATAACTTGTTGCCGGCTGAACCATATTAATCACTGCAGTAATTATCCAATGGGAGGCTTCTAACTATTTTCTTGGTTAAATTAATCACCACTTGGATTTAGCTAAGAAAATAGATAAGAGCCTTTCATTTGTAGGCAAATAGCTAAAGTTAGTTAGTTAGTTTTAAAGTAACTAATTATATTACAAAATTACTGTCATTCAAAAGTAATCAGTTACATTACAGCGTTACTTTCTGATAAAAGTAACTAGTTCGAGTACTTTTCCATTGCAGAAAATAAAAACTCCTTTGTGATTCTTCATGCATGTTGTTTTAGTCAAGACCTTTATAATTATTCTACCATCATCACTTAGCGAAGTTTGGCCCATAATCTGTTGACTGCTAATACCCCTATCTCACCTACAGTACGTGGTTTCGCGCGGTGGCCGTAGGTACCGTTCATCATGATGCACTGCAAGTTTTGGTGCTGTGATTAGGCTTCCATCTTTCCGTTCGTCGTTCCTCTCAGATCTTGCAGAGCTTCCTGGAACGTCGGGGAGTCACTCGCGGCGGCTCACAGAGTCTAACACCGCTTCTGACCGTGAGTCAAACGGCATAGTTGAGATAGGGGTATAACAGCAGCGGGTTATCGGGGGCGGGGCTTGAAGGACGACTTTCACACACACACACACACACACACACACACACACACACACACACACACTAAAGGAATGACTGCTGTCTAGCTCACAGATTACATACAGTAAATTTTCTGAATAACGGATTACTTAAATGGCAGACCTAATGCGTTAGATTACTCGTTAAATCAAAAAAGTAATCCAAGTACTCTAATGCGTTACTTTGCAAAGCGTTACACCCAACACTGCTGATCAGAACATCTGGGGTTCGAGACCTGGCACCAGCAAGTTGTCACTGTTGAGCCCTTGATCAAGGCCATCAACCCTATTTGCTCCAGGGGTGCTGTAACCTGGATGATCCTGTGCTCTGACCCCAACTTCCTAACTGGGATAAGTGAAAAAAATATTTCACTGTGCTGTTAGGTACATGTGACAAATAATTGATTTTGTTTGAATTTAAATTAAATCAAATTGGTGGAGCAATAGAGATTAGGTAACCACGCACTGTTTTGTTAGCTAGTAGCCTGCTATGCTTGACTTATCCAATCAAATGATAATCTTTTTTAAGAGGTGGAAATTTTTAGTTTATATATCATAATTCCTATCTCAATCTTAGAAAAATCATATGTATTCACTTATTAACTAAAAACATTTCAACACTATTATTAATTGACTAGATGTATATCCAGATGTATATTTTAGTAGATATTTTATAGATATATTTTAATTATATTCTTCTGTATTTCATTTAAATTAGTTAAATTTGTTGCACAGAATCACATTCATCAGGCACAGATAGGGTTGATAGCAAATTAAAATTTTGTTACATGAAGCAGACTGTGTTGAGAGATAAACTAGGGTAGGTAGAACTCTCAAACCAAACAGACAGCATGTATACAAAGAAAACACTCACTGATAATAAGCTAGGAGCTTATTAGGTGTGGGCTATTTATAGGGTGCAGGGTAATTGGGAACAGGATGTTGCTATTCACAGTTCATGGAATGACAGTCCAGGCTAAAGTGGCTCGAAGCCCACTGTAGTCTTTAGTATTTAGTATAGTCTATATAGTACTAATATGAATGCCTTCTTTAGTACAGTGAGTGGAACACCTGATCCTTTAAAAATCAATAGATAACTTGTCTGGGCCATTAAAAGGGTTCCTGGGAGGCCAGAGTTTTAGACGTGAAGCAGGCACACTTAGAAAAAAAAAATTCGACCTTGATAGTATCCAAGCTCTAGTGAAACACTGGAACAGATACCTTAGTCGCAGGAGATTATATAGCAAAATAAAGGTAGTTTTTACGTTTAGAACTTTGTTCTGTTATTATTCTCAATCAAAAGTCCTGGTTTATCTTGAACACCCCTCATAGACAGTATGACCATGTGACTGGATTTGTAGTCTAATTTTAGGCTTGGTTAAAAGATTACAGGAAATTTATGTTTTGTGTTTGTGCATTAGAAGACAATATAGATCTTTTTCTTGCTTTTTTCATATTTCTGTATTCGTTCCAAAGCACCAATCATAAAGTTGTATATTGGATCAAATTGTGTGCATTACTGTTTAACATTTTTTTTTTTTTTTTTTACTACCTATCATTTGCTACAGTATACTATAACCACACCACAACGGGGGTTTATTTACTACAAATGATACACAGGGATGAATAAAGATGAAGACATATAAAATATCCATACATGCTCGGTTTAGGTTCGTTATCGGCTCATTAAGGCTTGGCCAGTCTAATAAATGAACTCAAATGAGGAGTATCAGAGCTTTATTAATGGAAGCAGCTGCTGTCAGCTACTTGTGTGATCAAATCCTTCCTGTCTCTATCTGCCTTTCATACATTCTTCGTCCTTAAAGCATGACTCTAAACTTGCATTACACAGCACACACTTGACGTATTTCCCTTTGATGAAACTTACAACCATTGACATCTATTTAGGTTTTTGATTTATTGAAATCCAGTGTAGGCTAGTGCTGAGTCACTGCCTTTTCAGTGAAAGGAAAATTTGATTTTTTTTTTCTTCTTGTTTGTCCGTCATCAGTATGTAATTCACTTCCATGAGATCTTAGGGGGAAGAAAAACAAGAAATTAGACAGAAATAATCAAGGGAAACAAATATGATTGAATGTAAAGTGTGATATGTATCTCCACATTTGACAACATTAGCAAAACATTTAGTTGGTGGAAGACTGAACAAAAACAACATCAATTAAGAAAGCACATTTGACAACTTGATAATTGGGCTGCTTTTATATTCTGAATTTACTTAAGCAAAACCTGAAGGAGAAAACAGTAATATATTCCGCAAGGATCTAAAAAAAAATTAAGCACAAAGTAAGGCTTTGAACGCACTCATGTTTCTCGCTTTGTAGAATGTTTTTGAGTTGAACTGTCATTCAGGCAGCTTTTCTCTTGCAAGACATGACGAATGGGGAGTGAAGAACCGTGTGCGTTGTCTGGTTATCTTATCCACCAACATGCAGAGGCCTTGTCTGTCTCGGTGTGGCTTAATTGAATTTGGACGAGTACAAAGCATCTGATTTAGTGCACGCTCGGTAACAGATGGAAACAAGATAGCACTTACAGTAATTAAAACATTAGAATGAGCAGGGCTTGTGAATGGCCTTCATTACCCTGCTGTTACCTCACATCTAAATAAACACTGCTGATGCTCCAATCGAAGTTGATTTTGGTGTAGTCAGCGCATTTGCTTTGCTGTAAATATATAGATGAAGACAACATGGCAGGGGCTTGAAATGCAAAGGATAACTAGATGTACTGTGCTTATCGTAAACTTTATAGTTATCTTCATATTAGCTGCTGAAGGGATTTTCAGATCCATTTCACAGCCATCTTTAAAGTGTATCAGTATTGTTTTGATGGGCCTCGGGCTTGTTACCCTGTGCATGCTCCTCACTCGACTAGAAAAAACAAAATAATCAAGGAAACCCGTCAGCACCACGGTCAGCTCCATGGTACATTTAGAAGAGGGCTGACAGTGCATCATTCCCCACCATTGTGCGGTCTATAAAATTCCAGTTAGGCCTTAGTATGGTGTGTAGCTGCTCTAAAACACAAGACATACCTCTGTTTCTGTGTGTGTGCACTTCCAGAGTCTGACTATGCTAAAAAACTCCCCCTCCCAAACGGGGCACACCGCCGAGGTTTCAACTGCCTCCTCTGCTTCTTCGCCTCCAGCCACCGTCAGCCACAGACGTCTGCCCAGTTCAGGGAGTCTGCTGGGACATCTGCTGCCAACTGCAGAAGCCAAGGAACAGCACTATCTGCACCTTCCTACCTGTCTCTCACCTCCTCTCCCCTTTCCATTATCGTCATTGTCTATGCTGCTTTATCCTGTATTCAGGATTGTGGCCAGGAGCCTAACCCAGGAAACTTGGAGCATGAGGCGGGGTACACCCTGGACAGGGTGCCAATACATTGCAGTGCACATACTATACAGTCAATTTTGGGAGCGCCAATTAGCCTAATCTGCAGGTCTTTGGACTGAGGGTGAAAACTGGAGTACCCAGAAGAAACGCACCAAGCATGGGGAGAACATGCAAACTCCATGCACACAGAGACGGGAATCAAGCCTGGTCGGGAATCAAACCCAGACCCTGGAGGTGCAAGGTGAAAGTCCTAACCACTACACCACTGTGTCGCCCCCGTACTAACTCACCATTTTATTTAAATTAAGAAATCACCTTTTTTTCTGCACCCTCTGTGTGTCTGTGATCAGTTTGTCCAACTCAAGGCTGTACAATATTGATGATAGTTTAAAAAGTAAAGGGTAACTAGGTTACTTTGTATGAGAAGCAGGGTGGTACAATATGGCACCATTGGTGCGTCTCAATTGAGGCGCTGCATCCTTTATGTGGCCTGTACAGTCTCTGTAGCATTGTGGCCTTCACTGACCATGTAGACTTTAAAGGCCAAATTAAAATAAGACAATCTGGTCTACAGAAAACCTCCTAATTGTGTCGCCAGCTGTTTCTGCTCTTACCATCGGGTCAACACTATATAAAGCATACTGTATAGATAATGTACTGTACATTATTTATAAAATCATAATGATCATGGTTAAAAAAAAAAAAAGGTTGTGGCATCGGTCTGTTATCACTATGTATCACATCTAACCACATCAGGGAGCATTTTTTCCCATTTAAATACAGTACCAGTCAAAAGTTTGGACACATTCTAGAACAACGATTTCTTCAAAAATATAAAACATACTGTATGGCATTAGATAATTACTGTAAGTAACAACAACAACAGTCTGTGGTTATTTTAAGACATGAAGGTCAGCTATTCTCAAATGGTTTTTACAAGAACAGTATTGTGACCAAAACATACCTCTGCTGAAAAAGAGAAGTTCATTTAGAGTTACCAGCCTCAGAAATCACCAATTAACAAACAGCACATCAGATTAGAGCCGTTATGAAGGATTTACTCTGCACAAGTAGCAGAAACATCTCCATATCAACTCTTCAGGAAAGTATTGTATATCTGGATGTCATTAGAATTGTTTTATAGTGTAAAAAGAAAATTTAAAAATCAGGAATGACAATGGAATTAAAAGGTGTGTCAAAATGTTTCACAGGTAGTGTATTAATATATTACATATTTAAGTTTTATAATATATTTATTTTCAATATTATCAGGTCCTGTCATTGTCCCTTCCAAACTCTTTCCCGGATCTCAAAGAAGAGTAAGACTTGGACAGCGTGCCAATCCATCGCAGGGCACACACACACACACACACACACACACACACACACACACACACACACACACACACACTTGAAACAAACTCTCAACCCTTGAGATGAGACCCTTGTGAAACCATTGAGGTCGCACCTTAAGGGTTGAGGGTTTGATTCCCACCTCAGGTCCTTGCGTGTGGAGTTCGCATGTTGCCACAGTGCTAACCATAACGCCACTGTGCTTCCAGGTGTATACAGATACAAAAAAATGTACTTTGATACCATGAAAATTTATGAAAACCAGCACTCTGTCAAGCTGTTTGTGTGTGCGTGTGCGTGTGTGTGTGTGTGTGTGTGTGTGTGTGTGCGCATCAGTGTAAGAGTGTGCATGAGTGTAAGGTCATGCACCTGTTTGTCAGATTATACATTAGAAATTAAATGTGTCAGAGCAATGAATCAGACAAAGCAGACTCTTTGACAGGTCACAGTCATGCAAAGAGATAGAGACAGCTTTTGCCGTCTTACCAGACACACAGCATGACATTTTCCTTGAAGGGAATTCAAAGAAGGGAGATGACAGGTTTGCCTTTTTTTTTTCTCTTCGCGCTACCACACCTCTTATCCTCAGCAGTTACAAGCTGTGCTTATTCATGCACAATCATAACTCCAAAAAAAAAAAAAAAAAAATCCTTTCAGGAGGAAAAATAGAACATGATCCATTATTTGATTATTTATTGTACAGGAAGCAATGGCAGGTTGTTTTCAGAAAGTTATGAAGGGGCATGAACTGCTCTCCACCTGAAAGACCTCTCAAAAACAGAGCAGAGAGGCACCTTTGATTTATTCTTTCTGACGACATGCAGCTTGTCTATTCCATGCACGCAAGCCACATTGCGGTCAGAACATGGCACCAAAGAATTTGAATGCCTTCTCTTTACAGTTTGTCCTGTTATGACCTCATGAGGCCTCGGATTTGCAGTTGGAGGTTTCACAGGGTGTCAGGTGAAAACGTATTGCCTTTCCGAGTGAAATGTGCCGGGCAAACAATCAAAGTGGAAATTTATTCGGGGATCAGTCTACACAGAAAGGAAATGGAATTATTGATATGGACACGTTAGTGTTTGTGGAAAAGTGTCGGCCTCATAACTACAAATTCCTAACAGTTTTCACAATCCCACTTGTGTGAAAAGATGCACATGTTTTAGGATGGGGTTGTGGTGGAGAGGAGGATGTGTACCTTTAATTATGACTTTGTATGAAATTCGAGGTAATTATGCTCTTGATGAAGTTGTGTGAATGTATGTAATATGAAATAGTGATAACTAAGTCATCTATGTACTGTACCACCATGCTACTGTATCTCTTTAGGGGTTTTTCCAAACATTTCTGTTCTGGAAAATGTTATTCCACATTCAACATGATAACCATTTATAATAAATGTGTCTACAGTGCTGCTAGAACATTTTTAGTTGTAGAAACAGAACCACGGAATTTTCTATGATGTTACTTTTTTATTTTATTTTTTTACTTTTAACTGGAAAACTTTTAACTGGGAAAGTTGTGTCAGTAACATTGTACAAATATTGACACACAAAACATTGGGCTTGTGCAAGAAGTGAAATATGTAGATTTCTTTTTTTTCTTTTTTTTTGTATGAATCTCTGGGATTCATGAATGTTTTCAGATTTTTGCTCTTCACTTTAGGAAAAAAAAAATTACGAGTGGTCAGGAGCACTCAATAAGAAAAAATAATAATAATAAAACTCCCTTTTTCCAGCCCACAAATTGTTTGTTCAATGCATGCAAACTTCACTTTCAAATTGAGAGACATAAAAAATGCATCAGATTCCCTTGAGACCCAAATATCTCCAACTTCTTCATTGTTTATGTCTTCTTCATATTCTTCACAGTATACTCTACATCCTTGACCCATCCTTATATGAGGACTGTTAGGTATAATTCTTCCCTAATAAGACTCTACTTCTGAATGACACATAAAACATATATTTATGAAAAACATTATCTAGTTCTTTATAAAACTCGAACACGGGTGACGGAGGATATGCTTCCATTCCATGTGCCATCAAAGCTTCTTTTTATTTAAAAACGTCTCTGCATTCCTCAGCTGACATGGCATCCACAGCAGCACATGTCTTTTGCCACAGCTGCGTTTTTGATTTATCTCTAACATCAGCGCTTTTATTTCAGTTCAGCTGTAGTTCTTCTACTTCTTACCGCCTTGTGTTAGTGCCATTTCTCTCATTCTAGTGGCTGATTTGCACATGGCACAAATTGTACCTGTGCTAATAACATGGTAATCCTAACTGACAGTATATCATATTATGATAACTACAACATGGGACAGAGCTTTTTCTTACAAAGCACCAAAGCCATGGAATAGTCTTCCATGTTCAGGACTTTCTGTTTAAATCTAGGCTAAAGGCATACTTATTTAGCCAAGCCTTTTGTAAATAGCTTTGGACGTAGAGTATTATGGTGAACTGGTTTGTTTGGATACTGTCCTACCCACTCTCATTGATCACTCAGGTTTGTTGACAGTGGAGTGATTGGTTTCCTTCTGGCTGGTGTTAGTTACAGTATGCTGTCATACTTAGTCCTGCTGGAGTCCCTACTTGCACTCTGCACTATATACTGTATACATTTATCTTATACATTATGTGACTGTGACCATACCAACTGTTATATCTCTTCTCTGCTCTTCTCCTCTCTCTCTATTCAGCTACACATGCCGCCCCTGAGCTGCCAGTGATCCATCTGCCCCCTGGACCTGTCTGACTCATGTTCCACTTCTGTTTGGAGATCTTGTCGCATGGAGGCTGTGTGGTCTGCTTGGGACGCATGTGTTGACTGGGGACGGTTTCACTTTAACTATGAAGATGGTCTTAGACTTGACTAATGCAGACAGTTGTTTTCTGATGGCTTGGGACTGCAGTCGCTCAACAGTTCAGGAAATTCCCACAAACACTTTTGTACCTGAGCCTCCAATAATGAAAGTGGACTTCATATTAACTTAAGCACCTTTCCTGTTCTACTGGACTTCCAGCCTACAATCACACAGTATGGCTGCAGATCAATCCCTGCTCCCCTGTTATTACCCAGATAAGGATGGGTTCCCTGTTGGGTCTGGTTCCTCTCAAGGTTTCTTATTGCCATCTCAGGGAGTTTTTTCTCACCACCATTGCCCTTGGCCTGCTCATCAGGGACAATCTGATCATTATGATTTATACATATTTTCTTACAAGTTTCAAACTCATTTACATATATTCTTGATTATTCTGTAAAGCCGGTTTGTGACAATGACCATTGTTGAAAGCACTATATAAATAAAACTTTATTAAATTGAATTTGGATGGTTGCAAGTGTGCACTTTACTTTATTAATGTTACGCCCCGGTCTAGGTCGGGCAGTAACAGAAATAAACAAACAGAAATACAAAATTCTTCCGTTACTCCCTTGCTAACCACAAACCAAGAAAAAAAATTCCACTGACTCCTTACGGTCTGTAGCACTCTGGTCTGAAGGCCTTAAGTAGGCCTCTGGGTCTCCTGTAGGACCAATCATCTGGGAGGAGGCGGGACCAACAAAGGACAGGCAGAGCAGCAACCAATAGATTTATAAGAAATGGCAGAAGTGGGCGGAAACTGCAAGAACAAGGAAGAGACACAACCCCAATCCCATACAAAACACAGGTTAGGGCGTGCTACTGTGGGATTGCTGTTACTGCGGCTGTAATGTAGCCGGCAAGGTTTTTTTCCAGATCATGAAAATTCGATCATATAACCCCAATAATATCATCGCTGCACTGGCTACCTGTTAAGTTTAGAATTGATTACAAACTAACATTACTTACATACAAGGCTCTAAACGGTTTAGCTCCTACGTATCTAGCCAGTCTTCTGACACGTTACAATCCGCAGCGCTCCTTAAGATCACAAAAAACTCTGTATTTCTGGTAGTTCCCAGAATATCAAAGTCCACAAAAGGGGGTCGAGCATTTTTATATTTAGCTCCTATGCTTTGGAATAGCCTTCCTGATAATGTTTGGGGCTCAGACATAGTCTCCCAGTTTAAAAAAAGACTTAAGGAACATCTTTTTAACCTGGCATATGCATAATTCATCCCATGACCTCATACTCCAGTACATTTAAATGCACACTCTTATCTAGTGCTGCTAATATAATGAACGCTAATTCTTTTCCACCTGTTCTTTCTTTTTCTAACCATCCCGAGGCATCTGGAGATTGTGCCAGTGGACAGTGCCAGTGCTCCAGTAGACAGAGGCCAACCCTGCGAGGATCATGAGGCATCCAGAGAAGGACCACCTCCAGCTGGATTTTGCTTCATGATGGTTTTGGAGCTACACATGCTGCTCCCGGGATCCCCTCTGCCGTCTGCACCTGTCTGACTCATCCTGGCGCCAAACTGAACTGGACTTAAAAATAAAAAAATAAAATCCTGCTGTTTGTTATCACCCAAATGAGGATGGGTTCGCTGTTGAGTCTGGTTCATCAAGTTGTTGTCATCTCAGGGAGTTTTTCCTTGCCACCGTTGCCTTTGCCCTTGGTTTAATTTTGTGAAGCTGCTTTGAGACAATGACCATTGTTGAATGCGCTATATAAATTTAATTTAATTTAATTTAATTACTGTGCAACTCGCGCTGTGGATTGTTTTCTATAACTGCACCTTATGAAGCATTTTATTTTCCTTATATCACAGCATCTAAATTATAATGGTGTTGAATATTGTACAATACAAATTAGTTCTGTTATCACCTTTGAAGAAGAAGCTGTTCTAAACAGTTATTCCTGCACCAGCCTTTCTCTCAAGGTAATTAAACAGAAACAGGAAACACTTGATTCTACTTGACAGAGCAAGGAAAATTATACATATTACCGTACATAGTGCAGCATAACGCATCCTGAAAAAAACAATTGCATCACTTCCTTCCAACACATGATCTACTGTATGATGCAAAAATACCTCCTGGGCAAAACAGTAGCTGCTGTGAGTGAACTAAATGTGTTTAGTAGCATTTGGGATAATGCTGAAACCAAGAAAAGTTATGGTTACTGTTTTCTGGGCTCATTATAGTACCCGACCCCAGCAGTAGAGAAGTAAAGGTGCAGATGTTAAGCATTGCTTAACATCTGCAATACAGTACATTATGTGATATGGACATTATGCAAGCACCATGTTATTTACTTAACAGATCTATGTGAGATACCATAGTGTATTTTGCCAAATACACTACACCAAATACCGTTTTTATGCCAAATCAGTCTCTTTGTTTCCTCCTCTGCCCGATACCATAGCAAGATGCACCATGATGAACAGTGCATACTAGGAAAACTATCAACTAACAAGGTGAAACTGAAACTGGTAGAGGAGGCAGATGACGATGCTGTAAACTGAATTGTTTAGCATTGTTTTTATGTACAGTATCTACCAGTACATCATCAACAATCTTTTTAATTCAAAAAGTTTTGCTTTCAACAGAACTCAATAATTTTTTTCCCCTGTTTCAATTTGCTGCCAGTCACTCACTGCAAAAACACAATCAAAATAGAGTCTGTTATATTTTTTCATCAAAACTCAACCAACATTTTATTGATAATAAACCACATACTTAAATTACCTCAAACACAACAGCAGGCTGATTTATCCATTGTGATAAACCGTGGGAGGTAGAGATAGAGTTTTGGAAAATCACACTAAATTCCCACCTATACTGTATATTCTAAAAACTGCCATACTATTTTGCCATTTGTGGTTTTTATTACCATTGTGACTCAAAGAAAACAGTTAGCAATGCTCACACTCTCACTCACTTATTCTCTGTACCACTTATCCTGTACCAGGTCATGAGAAGCCTGGAGCCTATCCAGCGGACTCGGGGCATGAGGCAGGGTATTGCAAAGGCACAGATGCACATAAACACACACAACAGGCACTTCACATTTACTGTACACATTTTACAGACACCCTTATCCAGAGCAACTTACATTTTTATTTCACCATACATCTGAGCAGTTGAGAGTTAACTGCCTTGCTCAAGGGCCCAACAGGGACAACTTGGTGGTCATGGGATTTGAATCTCAGACCTTACGAACTGTAGTCTGAAGTCTTAACCACTGAGCTAACCCCGAATCCGAATTCAGGAATGCCAGTTAGCCTAACCTGCAAGTCTTTGGACTGTGGGAGGAAACCAGAGTTCCTCAGATCATGGGAAGAACATGTAAACTCCATGCACACAGATCCAAACCTCCGCCCCTGATGGTGCAAGACCAGAGACCCAACCTATAGTATACGCCACTAAGACACCAATTTGGCAATATTTCGTGCTTTATTATTATTATTATTATTATTATTATTATTATTATAACATTGTTTTTCTTAAAACTGCAAACAAATAGAATTATTTCATGCTGAAAAGCTGTTCTGTTATACTATAAATAGCTAAGGTGGAGACAGGGATTGTAAGCTAATTACAAACGCAATAATATTAAATATATGAATGAAAGAATACAAAATGACAATATAGTTTCCCCCTGCTTCAGTTCTGTCTCATTTCAAGCCAACACTTTTGGGTCTCACACATTCAGCAAGCCTTAGAACCTCTTGATGGCTGATGGTGTTTGGATGTCATCCTTCACTAACTCTCCATTCTCACCGTGAGAATAACACTTGGCTGACGGCTGAGCACAAACTCGCCACCTGCGGCTCTGGCAGCAGCCAAGCAGTGTTTATCTGTGGGTGTACCAACATGGCATCTCCTCTGCATGTATTATGATCTGCACAGATGACTCATCTCAGAGGGTCAGCACAAGGGCACCACTATTTTCCACTTACACGTGAATCTTCTTCGACTCCACTAAGCTTTACTCTTCATTAACTCTAAACAAAAGCCTCACGCTGTGTTAGTTACATAGACGCCGTGTATTATCAGGGACTTTCCTGGCAGTTGCTGTAAGGGCAGCATGAATAACAATGTTCTCTCAATTTTATTTGCATGACATTTTAATTATTAATAAAGCCAATAGAGGAGTTTAAAAAAAAAAAAAAAAAAAGACTTTGTGCAATATGACAAATTGTAGACATGCAGCACAGTTGGAAATTTGAAACTATTCACTTTATCTGTATTTCACAGTCCCCAGATACTGGATGTATCTAGAAAAGACAGGTCTCTTGCATTTTGATTTCTTATTACAAGCTTTCAGCTTGTCCCTGCTTTCATACAACCATCTCGACTCAATCTAGGAGACATTTCCTTTTCTCTGCACCATTAAAGGATACCTATGATGCCAGTGATGGCACTAGACAGACTTCTCTCACAATCCTCTGGGATATAAAGATCTAGTGTATTTCAGTTGCAGCATTAATGTAGTGCTGCTACACTTTGATGTGATACCAAATGGTCTGCAGTTGGAATATAACACTGACTGTGAAAAAGTCAAGATGTTAAAATTGAAGATTTTTTTTTTCTGCACACAAACACTGTACTGCAAAAATGCACTGTCTTTACTATTACACACTTGTGATTCTGATTCATTTTTAACTTTTTATTAACCTAGGTCTTCTTGAATAGTTTCCCTGGTACAGTATATCTCTCTTGCGAGATATAGATTGGTATCAGATTGGGATCTGGCGACTTTAGAGGCTGATCCGGCCTGCTGGGCCCTGTGCATGGTGGGCTGTGGTAAACTGGGTGTTCTGGAGCTTTTGCTTGTGTGTAGATGATCTGCCAGTTTTTGACACCCACCCTGGTTACAGATTATGATTCTTCGATTTGCCCAAATAGAGTACATGCTGACTTTCATCCTGCCTTCACTCAACACATGTTACAGCAGTGATGGCTGCTCACTATCATGATGATGTCTGCCACCTATCAATGCATTTGTGTCACTGTTATAAAACCATTATTTTTGACTGCTAAAGCATGGCATTTTATCACAGCCATAAACGCATACACACAGGAACACATTAACTGAACAACAGATCAAATGTTTCACATCTGTAATCATCTCTTCCACATAGAAAAGCTGTTTAAAAAAAAAAAAAAAAAAAAGCGTTTAGCCAGCTCTTTTATTCATGCCACACACAACATTTGTGTAATTTTTCTTTTCTTTTGATGGGACAGTGTTTAGTTTAATTACATATAATTTAACCTCCAAAGGCATTCTGAAACATCCATGAGTGAGAAAGTAATTCATAACAGCCCTGCTTATTAAAGTAGCTATTGTATTTACTGTAGACTTTTGCATTCACTGCTGATGATCCCTTGTGGATATGTCATTGAACTGTACTTAAATATAATTGTAGCCTGAATGTACAGGAGCTGTCCACTCTGTGTAATCACCTGATAGAACACTCACTGAATCTACAGTCTGCGCTAGAGAGAAGTCAGCCCCAGTCTCATATTCATACAATTTGGTGTTTTTTGTTATGTTTTTATAAATAAGATATAAAAAATATTTGATGATGATGATGATGATGATGATGATATTGTTTTTGGTTCCAGAGCATTTAAAAATAGGCCATATTAAGCCCTTCCTAAGCATTAAATAAGACAACGTGGATGGCAAAAAGCCCTGGCCATTTTTCTTTTCTAAACAAATTCTTTTTCATTTTTGTGAAGCTGCTTTGAGACAATGACGATTGTTAAAAGCGCTATATAAATAAAATTGAATTGAATTGAATTGAATTGGCCTTTTGAGCAAATTAAAAACAATGAAATTAGCTTTATTACATGCTTTTTTAACCTCGAAAAGAGATGGTGCTTACCTCCGCTATAATGTAAAAATCATCCTTAGCAGATTTAAGCACTTGGATGGGAGCTGGAAGGTGGAGAGGGGGGGAGGGGGGTTGGAGGCAACTACCTTTGTACGGTATCTGTAATTTACATGCTGTCTGTATGTGGCTGTGCTTCTTTCCTCTGTATGTAGCTTTGTGCTTAACTTTTTTTTAAGTCAATAATACTATATGTAAAGAATATCTACATACAAATAAACCCTTTGTAAAAGTTTCATATGCGCTGCATAAATACCCCATCCATCTAAGCGATGTTGGAATATTTATTAAAGACTTATGTTAAAACGTGTGAAACGGGATTAGAGATTTTGTAAACATGACAATATTTGTGGGCAGGATTGTTATTATTCTAATCTTTCATGTCTTCAATTTCTATTTACTCAGCAGATATACTATATGACATAAAATCATTAAGTTTTATGCCACAATTATCATTATACAGTAGTTAGTTCCAGTCCAATTATTTGATCTAGTTGATTGAAGATCCAAGAGGGCTTATAATTAGTCTGACTGCACTGGGACAGCACTGGGATGTTTTACTGTGTGTATCTCGTCTGTGTTCACCGTATCAGCACACAATGCAGCTGATATTTTTAAGGAATATAGCTTTTGTCATCATTAGACATTCAAGTGGGTCTCCAATGTACAAAAAAGTAAAAATAAATAAATAAATAATAATAAACAGGGGATTAAACAAGCCAGTTAAGTTTTCTCCCTAATATGACCTCATATAAGAAAATACCCTGACCCAGGTTGTTGCTTGGCAGTTCTCTAGTGGGGGCGTGGCACTGCAGTAGCTAATTTACATCAACACTGTGATGTGAAAGGTGGGAGTTATGAAAAATAATGCACTGAGGAATATTTTAGCATGGGCATTAACAGAAACACTTGTGTTTCTTGTTAAAGAAATAGTAAAATATGGGACCTTTAAATATTGTCATGGCTGTAGTTAACTACAGTATGTTATATGACATGTGGGCTTTGTTTGTCTCATACTGTATCATACAACAAATTTGTTGATATTCAGATATTCAATACAACTCTTGCTCATGCCATTTTGATTAAACATATTATGAATAACAGCTGCAATTATTTTTAATCAGTTATTTTTAATATAGGAAGAACAAGTTAATAAGGTTGAATCTATCTATCTATCTATCTATCTATCTATCTATCTATCTATCTATCTATCTATCTATCTATCTATCTATCTGTCTGTCTGTCTGTCTGTTTGTCTGTCTGTCTGTCTATACCTGAAGTTCTCTTACATTTTCTATTCTATTCTATTTTATTCTAATTCTAATTAATGAGTTATCTGAACTGATTTTGATGAAACCTTCTTTTTCTTTTTTAATTATTTATTTATAAGATTTACCTTTGTAATTTTGGATCAGCAATAACTTTACTTAGTCATTACTTTTATTTGATAAACTTTAACTTTAAGTGACTTTTTCCCTCTCCTCATTTCCCAGTTTCTGCCCCACTCTTGAATTACTAATTATATTCAGACATGTAACAGGCTATTATCACTTTTTTAAGGATTTAAGAATATTCGTCTTTTGAGTTAATCTAGTGAGTTTATCTAGTCTACATCATATACATTAGTTTCTTCCTTGGACACTGTGGCATATGATTTTACACAAAAAGAGGGATCTGTAGGAGACAGTCATAACTATCACCAAGATGCTTTGAATGTGTAGCAGTTGGTCATTCAAAACACGAACTTAAACAGGTAAACTTTTTAATGTATTAGTGACACCAAAGCTCCCCCCTCCCCCACCTCTTTTATTCTGAATTAGGCTTTCCTCAAGCCATCTCTCACTCTGTTGTGGTTCTGTGGAAGGATTATATACAGTTGGGTTTCCTGTGGCACTCAGATGACTTTCATGATGTGGGGAATAGGTGACCGCTGCCTTTTCTCAAAGCTTAGTTTGCTTTTTGTGAGCAACTGGGAATGGCAACACATCAGTTCCAGGGAAACAAAGAAAAATGCCTGAAACTCCTTAAGGAAGCTGGTACTGGCAACACCCATAAACATGGCATACGCATAGCATGGAATTAACTTCCAATGTGAAGCACTCTTTCTTTTACAAGCTAAATTTACATGAGTATTCTAAAAGCAGGATTTGTGGCTGTCAATCAGGACAAGTACAATATAAACTATGTTATTTGTATATTTTTAGTCACAGAACACTTGTCAAGTTTGTTCACTTTTTTTTTTACACGATTACCTTGAAAAAGCTCTACATGAAACTTATTTCATAGTGCATATCATAGCCTTTTAAATGCTAAACAGCATCCCAAAATTAGTGGATCACAATAATTTATATTCGTAAAGTCATCTGCTCCTTTTATCACATAAAAATTATCACACTACAATGTTATTTTAGCTAGACAGCCCATTTAGCATAAAAGATAATTCACTAAATATTCTCTATAAATATTCTATACGGAGCATTTAATAATTTTCATTATAGTGGTAAATCTCAACTTGTGGATCAGCCGTGTAAGGGAACATTATGATACTTTGTCCCACTTTTTAAAAAGTAGGCCACAAAAGATTAAGGAAATTTTCAATTTCCCTACACCTATAAACCCAGAGTCACACCACCAATACACCTCATCTCTTTGATCCTTAAACACTGCAGCCTTCTGCCTCAGGGAAGCATGGGGCCTAAGGATGCTCTTACAGTTCTGTTTACAGGGTCCTAATGACAGAAAGGAATGAGCCCTTTTCTGTTCTTCGCCATTATTTTTGTTAATGAATCTGCCATTAAATTTGCCCTGGGTTATATCACCAGCACTTTCTTTCTCCAAGAGATCATTTCCATTCCTAATTTGCTCATTATTGCTTTTAAGAGGGTCAGTTGGCTATTCTCATAAATCTGATTTTCCAAAGCAAATGGGACTCAAATGGGTTTCTCCAATACCATTTCAGGTTTATGATAAGTATGTAGAGAAAATGTAGAATTAATGTTTAATTTAAAAAAAAAAATTGTCTTTAGGGCTTTACTGGTACCATTGCCTCCCCATATAGCCACTGAAATTGCTGTTCAACACCAAATGTTGTAGAAAAAAAACATTTTGATAACCAAAGTTATATAAACTCAACTTTTAATATGCATATCATATTCTTTGCACATGTGGCTGATCTTTGTTTAAGCTATAGTTAAAAGTACAAAAAGACCAGCAATTCAGCAAGATTTAAATGAGTTCAGAGAAAAGAATGTGGATGACTGTCTTCATGATAAGAAGGAGGGATTCCACCTCCTCCCTGGCCTCTCACGTTCAAGCCTCTTCCCAGCTGTGTGCTGTTTACTTTTTCCCTTCACCATCTTTAACAAAATCTCAAAAGCAAATGGAAGAATCCCAGTGGATTGAAAGCTGCTTTACACTAAAGATTTGGTTCGATATCCCTGTGAATATCTAATGTCTTACAACTTTTTGACTTTACCCACATCAAGAGTTCATAAGTGGCAATCCACAGGTTATTTAAACAACCAAGAATAGTTGAAGATGAACATCAAAACAGTAGCAGTCTGTGCAAAATGGATTCCTGTTCAAAAAGTTGTAGAACTGATCCTAATTTTTTTATTTTTGCTCTCTGGTCTTCTCAAGAGGAGGCCCATTGCCTGCAGAGCTCTCATAATACAACAAAAACATCTTTGTCTCATGTAAATATTAGTTCAATATGATACTCATTCCTTCAAAATAATGCTGAAGGCACTATGAAGAAAAGATCATATTATGACATGCTATAAAATTGTTCATTTCTAAACTATACCTCAACGTATGTTACACTCCGTGGTATACATTTTAGATCACCCATCAATTTTGCCAGTGCAAAGCGATCGGTTTGAAGAGGAGGTCATTGCTAAGTGGGCTGGAAGGAGCTAATTTGATTGACTTTGAATGCCTAATGTCCATGCTGGATGCCTGGATTCCCTTGACAGTCTATGCACTCACGGTCAGTGAGCTCATCAGTGGCTAGTCAAGTAGCACCTGACATATGTCAATTTGGAGAACAACAGCACCAGCAACTTTGAGTGAATGATCAGGGTGATTGTGATTAGAATGAGCGGGACAGATTGTATTTGATGACAGTTCTGCAATGTGTGAGGATTCCCTCATGACCTCAGCTCAAATGAGATGAGACAAAGTGAAAATGATGATAATTACTAAATCTTTTACAGAGTCAACAGCTGAGTTTGGTGAAAATTGCTTAACACATCAAATCCACAAGGATCCTAATTCTTACTATTTGTTTCTGTAATCTGAAACAAATCCCTTACTTATTATACAATGTTTAACATTTCAGAAGTTTATGATCGTAAATTAAGCATAGCAAATTTCTGGTGTCATAACAGTGAGGGAAAATGTTAAATGTTAAAATAAATTAAAATAATCTACACAAAATACTTTAAAGATTGCCAGCTATAAGTAAGCATGCAATTAATGTTGGCCTGGCAAGACTGAAGGTGTGACAATTTAGTAGTTGTTTGACTTGTTTACTAAAGACAGGGGCATGTGTAGGGGCAGTACTCAGTTATTTTACACCATTAGTGAAGCAATCAATATTAATTATTTTACAATATAAATATTATAAAATATAATATAATTAATTTGTTAATATTAATAAAAACCAGTCTAGTTTAAGTCAGCAATAGCCTTTACAATCAGCTTTAAGTTTTTTTTTTTTATTATTACATACTTTTATTACATTTATTAAAACATTCCAACTTAAGAGTCTCCCTGTTCATCTTTGGCATGTTATGTAATCCTTCAATCTTTTTATTTCCACTATAACCAGACCGTAGCAAGAAAATTTTCAATATCTTGAAATCTATTCCTTGATTGAAAAAAAAAATACTGACAAGACTGTGAAAAAGGATGCAAACTCCTACCCAGTATCAGCAGCGCATCATTCAAGGTAGGGTTTACTGCTGCCACTTGTTTGGAGCATGCACACGAATAAACTGCAGCCCTGAAGAGTCCAGCACGTGCACGGGTAAATGTGTGTGCTGTCTCTTGACTGTCACATCTCTGAGACATGACCCTTAAGAGTAGTGTTGATAAGCAAACAGTATCTGGGTCCAGGGGAAATGAGTGTGCTTATTTCCCACCTTACTGGCCTCGTGCAGGAAGTATGGGTCACGGTAGTCTCTGGTGAGTGTTTGGCCAGACTTGGACACCCATACAAGGCCTCTTCTCCTCCTCTGTTGAGAAATGAATAGAAAACACAGTTAACGGCTTTTGGTGATAAAGCACTAGGGAAAGAGAATTGCCTGAAAAGAATACTAGTCCTTACATATGCTTTAATCAAGGAAGCAAGATGGAGGAAATTATTTTAACAGTAGAACAGAATTCAGACATTTGTAAAAATGTTTTTTCTGGGAGTATCTAGAAGTGACATTTCAACAACTACATGGAAATCAACAATTGTTCTAGTGTTGTAGTGATTTTGAGTTTGAGTTCAAGTTCATCCAGAGTAAGTGTGCATGTTAGACATCCTATGTTTAATTGAAGGGCCCATGGTACATTGGTGTGTAGCTGAGAGGAATTATTAAGTGTTAAGCAAGGCCCTTCTGGGAATTGAGCCCTAATCAAGAAGCCAGGGAGCGAGCTTGGAGGCTGATGAGAATTATGATGATTATGACATGTCAGCACATGTCTGTAGGACAAGTGGACAGACGATGAGTTAATCAAGGGCTGGATTAAATGGCTCCATGCTGCTTGGAATCCAACCCCAGACTCCATGTTAGTCTTTACTAGCAGCATCCCCTTATTAAGGTCAGGCTGTGCCTTAATATATGTGTGTTTTAAATGTCTAAATTATTCATTCTTGTTATACACTGTCTGATCACTATAAGGAGTTTCAAGCCATTCTGAACATATGTGTGTTGCCTTGGATTTGATGAATACAAATTTAGCTAATTATTGTCCTGATATTTTTTTATGTTTATGATTTATTTCTGTTTTTAATCACATTAATGAGACTTGCTCAAATCTACGCTGACAACCATTTTCAGTTCAAAACTCAACATGAAAATTGCCTATTAAAAATGCGTCTAAAAAGCATACATATCAGCCACATCCTTCTGTGTCACCAGCAACTGGGTACCTTGATGTATTCATGTGCATGTCAACCAAAAGACGATGCTCTATGTACATTACTTATAATAGAAATTCTAGGTTTTAT
>JAQQZT010000033.1:29595586-29606753 GCA_030068275.1 Clarias platycephalus | reverse complement strand
AATAATAATAATAATAATAATAATAATAATAATAAAAAAACTACAGTGCACTTGTAATTTATTTTTAAAATATATACTTATAACCTGTCCACAATGATCCCACTGTAGCATATTATACTGTTACATGATGTGAAACACTGCATGCCTTATTAGTAAGATGGGTCTCTTAAGAAGGGCATTGCGCATAAAGACTGCAGAATCACAATGAGGGGAAAAAAAAAAGACGAGTCGAGACAGAATAACAATGATGGCTGCTAGTGAACTTAAATAACACTGTAACACATAAATGATAATACATAAATGATGAGCAGGGCACAGGAGTTAGACTTTCTTATTGATCTGAGTCCAAGGATTTGAACTCAGCCCATAATGTTTTTTAAATTTGTCCAAGAAAGGAGTGGGAAAAAAAAACTCTTTCCTTCAAGCTACTTGGACTCAATGTTGATTTTAGCAAATAAATAGCTTGCAATAAAAGCCTTTAGTAATTTGTCAGTCTCTCTAAGCACATTAGGCTTCAGGGTGCTTAAATGTACGTGAATTCTGGCTTTTTAATTTCATAATGGAATAAAATCAAAGGTTTAATATGTTAACCTCTTGTTTGTTCATTTACATTATATAGTTAAAAGCTTCTACACGTTACACATATCCAGGAAGTGGATTTTGACTGAGATAGAGCACACGTAGTCAAAACAAAATACTTTTAAATGACACATATCCTAATGAAACAGTGACTTATGCTAGCATTTAAATGTATGACAGGTAACAAATACTATATAGATGCACCATATACCCCCTGTTCTTCTGCTAAGCTTCTTTTTATCCGCCCAATCTTAGTGATCTCAGGCAAAGTGTAACTTTTTTTTTAGGCTGACAAAAGTGGAACCCACTGTGGTTTTCTGCTGGATCTGCCTCAAGGTTCACTGTGAAATACATATGCTTTTCTGTTCACCATGGCAGTACCGAGTGGTTATTTGAGTTACTGTCAGCTCAATCTTGCCTGTCAAATCTACCCTGATCTCTCTCATCAATAAGGCATTTCCACCCTTAGACTGCTGCTTACTTTTTGAGTATAAACTCAGATTTGTTGTGTATAAAAATCCAAGGAGATCATCGGTTTCAGAAATACTCAAACTAGCATGTGTTGTATCTACATCCGCACCCCTGTTAAGGTCACTGAAATCACATTTGTATCCATTCTTATGTTTGATATGAATATTACCTAAAGTGTGTTAGGCTTATTAATGCCCTGTCACACTCGGATGAAGACCATGAAGTTCCAACTGCATCCTAAACATAGTGATGAACCCGGCAGGACTGGCGTCAAATGTATACCGCATCCTAACCATGCTTCTGTCACATTCTCAATGCATCCATCATATTTTCATTATTTTCCTATTACGCACATGATCACATGCTCAACAAATCCAATGAGATTGAATCACATTACTATTACTGTGTGTCTGATTAGACTGCCCCAAACTCTTACCAAGCCCTTATCATGCATTTATATTGTCATTGTATCCAGTGGGTTGGTATAAATACCCTGACATGCACAATGCTTTTCATCAGAAAGTGACGGTGTGAGGAACTGAATCCAGTATTCATACTAAATTCTCTCTATGTGACATAAATGAGGTGATAAGCTACTGCTCGCATGCCATAACCACGGTAAGCGCTAGAAGAACACAATGTAGTCTTCTACAATGTGGCATGGACCTACCATGGGCATGCTGTAGTACAAGCCTGAAGAGGTCATTGTGAGAATCCAATCTTTCCTGTCTGAGCCATGCTTGTAGTGTATCAATGATATCTTTAAGAGGTGTTAGTAACACCATTAACTGGTCAAAACTGTCATTGTTATGTCCGTATTAAGTTCTTCCTGCATCTTGGTTCAACCACCTCCTCACAAGCTCCACATCAGGGGAGACAATACTACAGTATGTCATTATGTTTCTACTGCGTTCCTCCCAAGAGGTATAAGTTCTTACTCCCTTCACCCATTTATTTAAGGACATAGTGGAAATGTGGCTCAGTTTGACAGGGGTTTAAATGATATGTACTGTATTGGCAGGTTATTTGTCATAATCAAGCAAAATACCAATAAACAAATTCACTATTAACAACAAATGAAATGCCCAGGTTGAAAAATGCCCTCAAAAAGAGGGACATATTTTCAATGGACCATAATGTCTTTTATAAGGATATGATTTACATGTATACAAATATTTCTTATGTATATTTACAGTATAGTTTATAACTTTCTAAGTTCCTGCTTAGTCCCTTCTGAACAAGACTACTTGCATAGAATAAAGAGACAAATGTGAGAGTTAGGAAAAAATATGGGAAAACAGACAGAGGTGACTAGAAGAATTATTGTAACTGCTCATTAATAATATACATTAATCTGCAGAATTAAGTAAATGGTTTTACATAATGTCAATATTAACACTATAGACAACGTATTGCTATTTCCTTCATATGCATTTATTGTATTCTATTAGGTTTTACTCAAATTTTGAAATGAAATGAGTGTTTGTTCACTCATTCATTCAATCATTTATTTATTACAGATATTACATTCTTAAACTGTATAAAAATATTTTTTTCCATTATTAAAGTCGAAATAAAAATGTTAAAATGAGTATGAACAATTATATATCAGGTCCAAGGTTCGTGGTCATTTTAGGCTGATGAAATGAAATTAATTTTAGCCTCTGTCACCTATCTTCTTCCTCTGTCTTATTTAAACTAAACCTGTGTACACACCAGCAGGATTCCCAGGCTTGGAAGAGCTTTTGCAGCTCTATTTTCATCAAATATTATTTATATTACACAGATTGGGGATTCTAAAATAAATGTCATGATGGTATTGCAGTGATATCCATGGATATGGCCTGGTTCAATGGAACAGGACTCTGGAAAATACTAAGCACTGCAGATAGCATCTGTGTGGAGTGTGTTTAATTAACACTGTGTGATCACTACTATACAATCAGGAATGCTATTTGTGAAACTCACAAAGTGTTCCCTTAATTAACACTTCACAAATGGGATAGTGTTCGTTCAGTTTAATTAAGCGTTACTTCTGGGAAATTAAAGTAACACTCACATTATACAGTACTTTATTTTTTTTTTTTGTGCTAATTTAGCGTTACTTCATTTCTTAATTCTGCAATTTAAGAACACTCCATAGAAATTAAATAATATTCTACAAAGGCATTACTGCTGAAAAAGTATTAGATACATTAAAGTAAGTAATGCAACACTGGGGAGCATGCTGGTGTAGGGAAATAAATAACAACAGGGTGATGTGATGAAACAGAGTCACTGGTACCACACCATAGTCGATTATTTTCCTATAACACTGTATGATGAAGTGTTTGATTCTTGTTATATAACAGCAATTTGTTTACTTTAGCATGTTTGCATCAATTTATTCTGTAGTCATGTTTGTTTTTTATGTATAAAAACCACTGCTGCTTCTTTCATTGCTGCTATGTTGCACAATAATATACAGTTTACTGTTGCAATATCCTTCTGAACATTGTTTTGCTGTTATTGATCATATACTGTCCTCTGTGTATTTATTGGACTGTGTATTTATTTTTTTTCTGTGTATTTATCACCATGCACTCATCTGACACTATTGTATAATTGCAAATCATCTAGTCTTTTTTCCTGTACCACATTATGCATGTAGTGGACCATGGTCTTTCCAAGAGTTTTTATTCTGGTGTATAACAGCTACAGTAGGAGATTGAATGACTATAAAACCCCACTTGACTCATCTTGACTTGATGATGTGGAATGCCCATAAGCACATGCTATCTATAACATGTTAATGGCTTTAATTTTCAGTTTTATATTATAACAAATGTCATATTAGAATGAGTGTATTAATATAAATTGCAGTCAGAGATATATAATAATATAATACATACTGTAATATAAAAGATAATATAAAATGTTTGAACCCCTTGTCACCAACTAATCGGATTCAGGAATTCAACATGGTTGTGATATAAAGTCTAATCTGTTTTTGTTACTACTATGTATGTTAATAACACAATATGTTAATGAATATAACTACATTTATCTTTACAATATGTAAGATTTCTTGCTTTTTTATTAGACATAAAATCATCCATTTAAACTGAATATATTAATAAAAAAGTTTGTTCATGGCTATATTTTAAATCAAATTTTACTGCTCTTTAATGAAAATATTTTTTTTAAAAGTGTACCATTTGTGTCAAAAACCTTATGACCTTATTCATATGCTATAATTGCAACTTAATGAGAAATGCAGCTCCTTACAATATACTATATATGTTTTTTTAATTCCTCAAAAAACTCTTTACCATATTGTCAGAAAATCAAATGAACCAAAAGCTTTTATTCTCATAAATAGCACATGATGGATTTGATGTGGTGAAGTTCAATGCTAATCCTTCTTCACAGGAAGGAGTTTAGCTTTCTGTCTCATCTGCCGTACACTGTTTGACTTCACTTTGTCTGCTCAGCAGCTTCCTGGCATCTCTTTGCTATGTTTGCTAGCTTTGCCCTCCTTCTGCTGCTAAGGAAGTGCTGTGTACTTTTCTGTAGCAGCAATTGCCAACTCTGCAGTTGCTACGGTCTGGACAATTGCATTTCTGTCAACTCTAAACTCTTGGCCATCTTTCAACATAGGCTCATTTTATTCTATAGAAGACTATGTGCTGAAGATCTCATGTTGTTCTAGAAGAAAGTCTCTTACACTACTGTACATTTTAAAAGACCGTCAAGGAGAACCATGGTTTAGCAAGGCAGCCTTGAGCACAATTCTGAGAACTGAGGCCATCTGAGAGGCAAAGCGCACACATCACATGGCCAGAGACAACACAAAGCTAATGTGGCATCCAGGCCATCACCAACTGTGGACAGTAGTGGCGAGACTACCTCTCCTCCCAACAACCAGGTACTACATGTATGTCTCACCATATCTGATTTGAGGAAATGACAGAATCAGCTCACAGAATGCTGCTGGACTCAACAGCGAGTGCGCACGATACATCGGCAAAGTCGCCAGCAATGTGAATGATCCCATACACCCCTCACTCTCTTCTGGAAAAAGCTGCCAAAGCATTCAGCCACACAACCAGACCATGTAACAGTTTAAAGTTGTTTGCATAGATGCACTATTATTTACTGTACCAGCTGTATCTGGTTGAAATTACAATAAAAACTACTTAACTTGACTCCTGGCACAGCATATGGCCAAGTGGTTGCAGGACCTATGGTGGCAAGTGGTGCAGCTTGCCATCCTACTTCAGATAGACTTTAAAAAGATGCTGAGGCCCTTCTCAGTTAAGTCCTATTTTAAACCATGTCCTATTAAACTAGGTTATCCCCCATAAAGTCGAGATCATGCCCTGTTCTGTGAAACACGATGTATAAATTATGTCATTTTATCTTTAAATTATGCCCTGCTCCATGCCATTCTATGCCCAAACAATTCCACTCTGAGTCATGCCATGCTATGCCTGAATCATGCCATGCCATGCTATGTCTCTGTCATGCCCTGCTCCATGCCTTGTTATCCTAAAAACGTTATGTCCTGCTTTAAAGCTTTTAACGGGACAGGCCAGAACACTGTGAGACAGGAGATAAGGATAAAATGTTTTTTTTTTTTTTTTATGAACAAAAAAAAGAGTAAAAAAAATAGTATTTACTAAGGGGAGAGCATGGGGAGGTCAGGGCAGAAACATCAGGGCGAAGGGTGCAGTTTCTGGATCGTCGATGATAGGAACAGTCAGGTAAAGCACCTCGGTGAGCCGGGCCGGACAAGGTGGAAGTCGAGTGGGCTTTTGCTTGATGACTGCATTTTTGTTCTGCTGGAGTGAGTTTCCTACTCATGTACAGGACTGGATGTTCTTTACCGTCAAAGTCCTGGGAGAGGACGGCTCAGAGCCCAGTTTTCTGAGGCATCTGTAAGTACCATAAAATTTATTTCAAGTCTGGACTTTAAAGATCTACCATGAAATGTTGCCACTAGGGTTAAAACCATCGTAACTAGCAAAATGAATATATGATTTTCAGATTTTTTTTTTATTCTACTTCATTAACTTGATATTTTTCTTCAGATTTTTCTCTCTATTGATGGATTGGAGCGGTCAGATTATAAGGCTGCTTTTGTCTCAGAGTCTTGTTTGTAAGTCAGTTAGAGATAACCTCTTGATGTTTTGAGATTTGACCTGAGCTTTTCTGCCAGTAATATTGTTTAATATTGTAAAGATTACATTTTGTAGACAACCTAAATACATTTCTTTTATTTAGGTTATTTTCTGACTTCATCCTTCCTGACACTCCTTATATTTTATAACGAGACAGTTTAAACAAACATAGCATTATCAGACAGCATAAAGACATTTTATGGCGGCAATCAAAAATGTACATCAAAAGAAAAAATAGACTGACACACTCTGTACCAATTATGGCATTTTAAAATGTTTCAAACACTAAATGGAATGAAATTTTGAAAAATAATAATTGAATTGCAATTCAATTTAATATTTTTTTTATGTAGTGCTTTTAACAATGGCCATTGTTGCCAGAAAGCTTTACAGGATCAAAACATTATGGAAATGAGGTCAAATGTGTGTCCAAAATATGTATTCATTATAATTATCAGTTTGTCCCTGATTAGCAAGCCAAGGGCAACCGAGGGTGACAAGGAAAAACTTCCTGCGATGGCAAAAAAAAGAAAGCTTGAGAGGAACCAAGTTCAACAACCCATCCTTATGTGTTCAAATCAGACATCCAAACGTACCTAAACACGGAAATAGACTGCTTGTGACATAATCAATGCCACATCTCCGCACATCCATAGCTAATAATGTATGAAAACAGATGAAAGAGTTCTGCTTGATATTTCCCTTGGGGAAATAAAAATGTATACATACTTCTGTACTAAGGAGTGTGGATGTACACGTTTACTTGGGGACAGAACTGTATTTCTAATGAAAGCTGGCTGGAACGGAGGGCAGAGCAATCGTTTCCAGGCACAGTACAGCACAATTGTGATTAGTATAAAAGGACCCTAAGTCTGTTTTTTGGGTGTTGTATTCAGATTATGCAAATCAAACCTCAGAAGTTGACAGATTTTATTTATTTTATTTTTTTTTAAGGATTTTGTTAATTCAGCCTCAAGAGCATTAGTAAGGTCTGTGGCCACAAGAAGGCCTGTGGTGCAGATCGTGTCCCAGTTCACCTCAAAGGTGTTCAGTGTGCACCTCTTCTAATAACAGATGCTTTCACTACACTTCAGTACGCTGACAATCACACAAGACAAAAAAAAACAAGCCTCATGAATCACAGAAGGTTAGCACTCATGTTAGCTTCATGTCGTGCAGATATAACCATGAGTGGGGGCTAAGGGATTTCCCCTGGCTAATTTATGAACATGGCCTGAAGTTGATGTTTTTCGCTCGTGGTGTCAGGCAGCAGGCGAGATATTATCTAGGAAGAATCCGTATGTGAATGGGACATCTATTTCAAGCGGGACAACTTAATGAAGCACAATAAATCAAAGTGCCACACGCTTATAGAGATGCCTGCTTAGCAAGAATAAAGCCATTGATCAATTATTTGCATATTTTACCAAATAAACATAAACTTTCTTTTGCATTGAATTTTTTGTCCTTTATCCCACATTTAAAATGACAAAGATTTCTTAAAAATATTTTTTAAAGACATATTTTTAAAATTACTTTTTTAAATATGTATATAATGCAAATTCCGTTAAAAATATATATTTTCACTTAGAAAATAAGTATATACGTTTTTCCCCTATGAGCAAGTCAGGGGTGAAATCGTCTAATAACGCATGAAGTAGAAACCTTCAGAGGAACCAAACTCAAAATGGAGCCCATCCTCATACCCATATGATTTATGACTACTAGCATAAAAATGCACCACGTCACATGAAAACACATTCCGTAAACTGTAGGTATTTCAGATCTGAAGTCAATACCCGCATGCGTGGAATGTTGTACTGTTGGGGATTTGAAGCCTGAATGTGCAGTTGACAAATCTGCAGCAATTTCATGATGCATTCATGTCAACGTGGACCAGAACATCAAAGGAATATTTCCAACACCTTGTGGAATGTATGCTATGATAAAGTGAGGCGGTAGTTCCGAGCAGCTAATAAAGTGGCTGGTTAGTTTATAGTCAAAGATAACACGCATATCATACATCATAGCTGCCCACTGTGAATACTTTTTATTTTTTTCCAGTAAACAATAATTGTGTCTTTTATAGTTGCCTGGAAACTGTTTTTACAGTTTCCTGGGGGGATTTCATTTCTTTTAGAAATTTCTTCTTCTCTTCATTTCTTCTGCTTCATATAGAAAGGGAAGATATTGTGTTTTTATATAGTTTTGGAACAGCCAAGGTACAGTTTCTTTGGTTCATTATTTTGGCATTACTGGTTCTAATGATCATTCACTATAGGAACAAGTTTCATTTTCTATACTTTACAATACATTTTCATTAAAACAATTTTCTTTTGCTGTCTTTGATTTATTTTATTATGACTCTTACTTCCCAATGACACAACACTCTATTAACTTAAAGATGAACAACAACAATATAAAAAAAGAAAAAGAAAAAATGATAAAGATGGCAAAGGTTGAAAATACGACTTTATACTGTTTCCTTTTGGGTCTGGATGCTTTCAATGTCTTTTGTTTCTTCTTGTCCATGATGCATTTGGCCTGGTCATTAGGGAGCCTAATCTACATCCAGGTTTCTGTATTGCTGCACTGTAACAATATCTGTTTTTAAAAGCAACATACAAATAAAATTCTAATGACAAAGAAATGGTTCCACTGTCACCCATAACAATATATTCCACAAAACAAAACCAAGAAAGCTTACAGTACCATAAATAAGAGTGTAGCAGGAAAGAAAGTGGACCTCCCTGGGGTTGGGGTTGGCTGGATCCTTTGAGTGTGGGTTGCAGGGTATGGACTCCATAGATCAAACTTGTTTGTTCAGTGCATCTCAAGGTTGCTTGATTGGATTGAGATGTAGGGACTTTGTAGGACAGGTCGATGGTCTTGGGTGCATTGCCTGCCGCGCCCTGAGCACGGTGGGTTGTGGTGCACTGGGTGTCCTGGTGCGTTTCTATCATTGCCAGCATTGAGGTTTTGGGTGATTTGTGTTGCACTGGATTTTCTGTAGGATCGGACCAGATGGGCTGGCCTTTGGTCCCCATGAGCGTGGGTGAGCTTTAGGTGGCCATGATCCGGCCACCAGTATTCTGGTTTATTGTTGGTGATCAATGTTCAGCTCACCTGCTGGTGGTGTGAATGTTATTGCTGACTGGTGTATATGTACATAAACTATATTTGTTTTTGTTTTTTTAACATGACTTATAATGTTCTAATGTTGATCTTCATGATAATGATAAATTAAATAAGGTTTATTATTAAAATGTGTTGTCTCTATTTAGACATGTGTACTAAACATACTTTGTTGACTGTCATACCAATTATGTTAGCATTTCTAGTCTATTCTTAAAACACAGTTTTCACTCACAGCACTGTGAGAGATGTGTCCAGGTACTGTACTGTAGTTGTTCCTAATTATAATTTCAGGATCGGCCATGGTGTTTGTGTGACTCCTTATGTGTGACCATCATTATCTCAGCATCTATAACACTGCCAAACTAACATCACAATGTTTTGACAACCATGCATTCCTGCTTGTATGCAATAGGCATGGCAATGGCAATTCTGGAAAACACCAGAAAGAATAACAAATAAGGAGATTTTTAGCACTACTAACATAACTTTTCTTAAGTTGATTGTGGTTAGCTTAAAAATAGCTAGTAGAAAAAAACACGTTTCTTTGATGCTTCTTTGAAGGTACAAATTGTGGTCTTTTAGCATATGCTTTCTGAAACCATTATAATCAGTGATGAATGACCTGGCTTTCAGATATATTTATTAATCATGGACTTACTAACCACAGTATAGGTGGCTGTATTTATTTATTTGGAAAAAAAATCAACCAACCAACACAACACCAGGAGAGATCAGGGGCCATCTAGGGCAGACAGAAGCCCCACTAAAAGATCGTCTCTTTCAGCTTTATTGTGATGCAAATCAAGATGCATCAAAAGTCTTAACTAATTTCTCTGCAATTATGTTCCACTGATTAAATTCAGCGGCACGACGGATGCAAATAGAAATGGTCTCCTGTCCATTACTCTGCAAAACCATTAACAGTTTTAAAAGCTAAAATTTTATAAATAATAAATAAATAAAAATAAATTAACAAGTAACTTAACAGTGTTAAATTGATCTTTATAAAACACTAATCAGGAAATCATAAAGATAACAAATGATTGTAAGTGATTCGATGCTTTTGCTGTAGAATTATTCATGTTTAATGCTTTTCAACAGGTTTGTGGTTATTTGATCTCAATTATTAGTATTATTATTATTATTATTATTATTATTATTTAATGAAGCTGATTTATTAAAAAGTATTCATTAATGGATGTGTTTTAAACAATAAGATTTATTAGGGGACACAATTAAAGACTACGCAAGTATTTCTAAATATGTGCAATTATGGGGAGTTTTGATTGCTAATAATATACAACAACATTTTACTTGTTTTATAAAAGATTTCTTTTTTTTTTTTTAAGGGTAACGTAGGGTGGGATTTAATGGACAATCTCAACTAATAAAATAGTCCTTAAGAGATGTTTAATCAGCTTCCAATAAGCATTACGATGTTTATTATTAGATTATATAATTCTTTTTCTTTTTTTTCACACTTACTTTTGGGCATTTGGCAGATGCTCTTATCCAGAGTGACTTACAAAATTCCTTAAGTTTCCATCATTTAATAGATACTTACACTGAGTTACTGGGTTACTAAGTACAGTAAGTACCACTCAAACACTGCTGGGAAGTTTTTTTTTTTTAAATTAGGCTGTTTTTGTTTTTGTTTTGTTTTTTCATTTACCCACTCACTTATCGGCTATATAACTTTATCTTGTATACTGGGGAGGGCCTGGAGCCTATCCCAGGCGACTTAGGGCATGAGGCAGGGTACACCCTGGACAGGGTGCCAATCCATCACAGGGCACACACACACACATACACACACA
>JAQQZT010000033.1:29540005-29547811 GCA_030068275.1 Clarias platycephalus | reverse complement strand
GCATCCCTGCTGAAGCTGCTGCCCCCGCGACCTGACCTCGGATAAGCGGAAGAAAATGGATGGATGGATGGATGGATGGATAGAAAAAGCTTTAATCATTTTATATTTTAGATCAATCTAATTTTAAAATAGTAAATTTCATAAAGAATTTAACTATAATAATGAAATGTACATCTTGTAGCATACCATGATAAACTATTGAGCTCTTCTGTCAATTTGCTCTGTAATTAAATTTTGTTTTCCATGGAAGCCAGCTGAATATCATCTTAACATGAAGTGTTTTTTTTTATTTATCATCACCAACGCATTTTGCTTTTTCACAGATGAAACATGTGCTGTCCATATGTAACATGCACACAACAATCCCCCCCCTCCCCTTTCGTTCAGTCATTCAACTTCTATACCGCTTATCTTGTAAAGGGTCGCAGGAAACCTGGAGCCTAGCCCAGGAAACTTCAGGCACAAGGCAGAGTACATGCTGGGTAGGGTGCCAGTCCATCACACACACACACCACAATCACACACTCATTCACACACTATGGGCAATTTGGGAACACCAATTAACCTAATATGCATGTCCTTGCATGTGGGAGAAAACCAGAGTACCTGGAGGAAACCCCAAAGGACAGGGAGAACGTACAAAAGAAAAAAAGGCCCGCAGTGCAAATCACTAAGCCACCATGGTGCTTTTCTCTCGGTCTCTCTCTAGTTTAATTATATTTTTGAATATATTTGTATAATTATAGTTATTAGTCTATAATAATTAATAAATAATAATACATACAATCCTGTGCAAAGGTCCTGAGCCATCCATCATTTCTTTATATTAAATTAATTTTAATCTAATTATGTAGATTGGAAGAAGAGAAATGTTAACATATGTTTTACTGTGACAGGCTACAAAGTGCCTAAAGATAAAATGTAACAATCGGATATTTACGTAACAGCCTGAGCAGCAACCTCATTTCCCCTCTTGTCTGTTCCAACCATTCAGCATTCAGCATCACCAGTATACTAATCACCGACCCGATCATCTGTCACCATCTGCACCTGTTTCTCATTGGTTCATGCGTTAAGCTTTTTTTTTTTAATGCTTAAATGATTTATACAGTAAGATACTGTGTGGCTTAATAAACCAAAGACCTAAAGTTCCTCTGAAACTACTCGGGTATAAGGACTGGACTGAAAATGAGAGCCCAAACTAGCCAAAAATAAGAAGCAAAAAACTAAATACTTTTGGAAGCCTGAAGAACTATTTCTCAAGACTATATTAAAAATACAATAAAGTCTGGGTCTCTGCAAATTTTGCATAAAACTGTATAACACACTTGTGTCACTTCACATACCATACATCATAATAAACTTTCACCAATTGTTACAGACACAGATGCAATATTTGTATTTATTATGTCAAATATAACCACTTGAATGTGATACACAGAAACACACACACACACACACACACACACACACACACACACACACACACACACACACACACACACACACTATCAATAAAATACTGTATATTGTCTTTACTGTCTTTTTATATTGTCTTTAAAATACTGTAGCATTGTCTGCAAGACAACATCCAACAAGCACTTCATTTACATTTAAACCTAACACACAGGATGATTGCACAATCAGAGTGGGTTTCTCCCTCAAGGTTTCTCCTATTGCAATCTCAGGGAGTTGTTCCTTGACACTGTTGCAACAGGGACAATCTGATCATTTTGATTCATACACACTTTCTCACATTTCATACACATTTCCATATTTCAAATCACAATTTGGGAGAATAATCCAAATATTGAAGAAGCAAATAGGTCTTTAGTCGTCATTTAAAGATCAGCAGAGAGTCCGTGGTACAGACAGACCAGTTCCTCTAGGTGCCAGAACAGAAAACAGTCTACAGTAGATGCATGTCTTCCTCGATCTTTGAGAGATGGCGGGACTAGTCGAGCAGTGCTGGAGGATCGACAGGAACCTGATTCAGTGCAGGGTGTGACTAGAGCTGAGAGGTAAGAGGATGCTGGGCCGTTTTTGCCGTAGGCAAGCATCAGTGTTTTGAATTTGATGCGGTCAGCTACAGGAAGCCAGTGCAGGAAGCGAAGAGGTGGAGTGGTGTAGGAGAAGGTTGAAAACAAGACATGCAGCTGCGAGGCCTCAGAGTGGCGCAGTGGTAAAGTGCTCGCCCTATCATCCGGAGATCGCTGGTTTGAACCCCCTGGTTCGAGCCGGAGGCTTAGAGAGAGAGCTGATTGGCCGAGCTCTCTCAAAGGGGAGGAATGAGAGGTATTTGGTGCTCCCACATTAACGACGGCTCTACAAGCCAATCAGGGGCGTCTGTGAGCTCGCGTAAGCGGAGGGAGCGAAAATGGATGGATGGATGGTTCCTCCGAGTGTGTTACGCTGCCCCCAACGGTGCGTGAGCAAGCAGTCGAAAAAAATGGTCGGTGACGTCACGTGGGTCGGAGGAAACACGTGGGCGGTCTACGGCCCTCCCGACTGAGTGGCGGTATGAGCTTAATGTGGGAGCCCCCTAGTGACTGGGAGGAATTGGACAGGATTAAATTAGGGGAGAAAATCAAAAAAAAATCGGGAAAAAACTAACAAACATGCAGCTGCATTCTGGATCAGTTACAGAGGACGAATGGTGTACAGAGGCAGACCTGCCAGGAGTGAGTTGCAGTAGTTCAGTCTTGAAATAACAAGAGGCTGAACAAGAACCTAAGTAGTCTGTACAGAAAGAAATGGGGAAAAAATGACAAGAGCGAGTAACTCTGTCAATACAGTATGTGGAAAAAATGACAGTTGATTGTCCAGTGTTACCTCAAGATTGCAGCTGAAGGAGTGATCCAACTGTTGCCCAGGGAGATCACTAAGTCTTGATGTGAATTAAACCCCATGGGATGAACAGCAGTTTGGTTTGACTGAGATAGAGTTTCAGCTGATGAGCTGTCATCCAGGATGAGATGTCTGCCAGGCATGCTGAGATCTGAGTGGAAACCTGAGTTTCTGAGGGAGGAAAGGAGAGAATAAGTTGTGTGTCATCGGCATAACCATGGTATGAAAAGCCGTGTGAGGGTATATATATGTATGTGCATATACACTTTTGGCAATTTTAACTGTTCAATGCAGAGTTGAGTTAAGATGTGACGTCTCACCGTTGGTTGAATAAGTAAAAGTAAAATCAAACTTTGAATACAGTCTGTTAAAGTCTGTTAAAGAACTAGGAACCAACTTGTGTGGGAAGTATGAGGAGGGGCTTTCTAACATCCTGTACATGTGAATGCAGCAGATGCTTACAAAATTCCCCTGAAAAATTGATGGATAGCTTGATGCCAAATTGCGGAAGAGACGTATCTGTCTGTGGGAACTGTACACACAATCATTCACCAACACCACTTGCAAATTACAGGAACTCGGCTGGGAGTTATTGTCACATCCCCTGTACGTTCCTGACCTTGCTCCAAACCGTTTCCACATGTTCGGGTGATTAAAGGAGTTCATGGGAGGCCAGCATTTCAGACGTGAAGCAGGCAGTCCGATCATGACTAGTGTAGCAGGGGATTACTGTATATAGAGAAATAAGTTACTGATAGGTATTAGGTTTTTTTTTAGATCTCTCAATCGATATCATGATCAGCCATTACTGTTTATTCTGCACATAGTTTGAGTCAAGTTAAAGTAGGCTAATGGAGGTGGAATGAAGGCTGTATTTACACATAAGCAATCATATTTGTGAGCAACCTGGGTATACTGGTTGCTCACAAATGGTAAACAAATATTGCCCTTGAGCAGGATTACATCCCTGTTTTAAACACTAGTGTTAACATCATTGTGAATATTAAGCAAAGCTCTGCAAGATCCATATGAGAAAATAAGTCCAGCCTTTATTTGTCACATACTGTATACAGTGAAATTCTTTTGTTTTTCCCAACCGCAGCTTCTTGTTAGTACGCTGGGGTCAGAGCTTGAGCAACCCCTGGAGCAGACAGGGTTAAGGGCCATGCTCAAGGGCCCAACAACAGCAATCTGGCAGAGCTGGGGCTCAAACTACCAACCTTCCGATCACTAACTCAAAGCCTTAACACCCTGAGCCACCACGACCCTAAAACAAATTGCATCATTAGAAATATTTCATGCAGAGAACATACTTCTACATGTAATTCACAGCAAGCATACTGTATGTATATTGTTGTTAACAACAAGAAGACGATTCGCTTTCCAAAAAAAGTATAACAAGGAGCTAATATTGGAAATGTTAGTAAACATCTCCAGAACTTTTTCGGCATTACAATGCCTAGATTTATGAAGATACATGAGTTTGCATTTTATAACCCCTCTTGTGTCCTCCTGCTAGATAGTCCATTACTCTCAGCTACTGCAGGTTACTCTGCTTTTACACTAATGTAATACTTTGCATTGTAGTCCGTCTCTTTGGGTACATTCACATAACCAGATATATACCTGATACATGGTCATGTATGGTCACTTGAATAAAAATAATGTCAAATCAGAATTCATGTGACTTTTTGCCTCTGTGCATGCTGTTAACATAAGTTAGAACTTTTATCGCAGGGTCTTAAGAATGCTAACAACATATGTATGTATAGCTCACATCACACAAGTCACACACATGACAGAACATAAATCATTTTTATTTGAACTAGAATATATAAAATGTTACTTAGACAATCTAAAGCAATCTGCAAGCAGAATCATGTTCAACAGAGCTGTCATGTAATATTTACATAACAGTCAGTTAAATGGTTTGATTGAATAAAATTCATGGGGTGTATGCATGAAGATATTTTATTAGTTTAGTAGGCAATATTTACCAACAGGTATTTTGAAGAAAAAAAAAAAAAGAAAAAAAAACCAGTAGTGAGCCCCTACCACCACTTTCTAAAGCAGGTTTACAGAATGGTTATGTTTTGCAAAAGTGATTAAGGTCCTCATCACACACACGACAGGGACCATGACGTTCTCACATTGTATTTAAAAGCATGAATCCTAGCTACAGTACGTCCCTGTCAGAATCTCAATGTGTCCATCTCAATGTGTTATTAATTCCGTTTCATGATCACGTGTTCACCACGTCCAGTAACATTGAACTGAGTTATTACTATTTCAAATCAGAATACACCACACTCTTACCTGGTGCTTAAACATGCCATAAATGAGGTACGCACCAGAAGAATGCAAAATGAACTTAATGCTATCTACTACAACATGGCCTATGCCTAACATGATCAGAGCACAAGCCTGCAGAGGCTGACATAACATCCCTTTCAGAATGCCATGTAGTCTTTCCTGTCTGCACCATGCTTGTAGTATGTCAATGAAAACGATAAGAGGTGTCTGTTAACTGGTCAATGCAACAGTTACTATGTCCTTATTAAGTTCTTCCTGTGTCTCAATCTGTATTCCAGGTACTCACCACATTTTTTTTAAACATCTCCAAAAATAGCACGACAGCTCCACGTCAACACTAGATCCTTATGGTTTCTACTATGTTCTTGTCAAGTTTCAAAAATTCTTACTGCAATCAACCGATTTCTTTCAGATGTAGTGGGAATGTGGCTCAGTGTGAAGGAGGTGTATAGAGGGAATAGGTAGTAAGAAGCCCATGCGGTAAATATTGTACATTATTACTTATAGTCCATGAGGACATTTGGTCAGAAAGAGAAAGATTGGCTTGAATGCCTTTATTTGTTTAACTTGGACATAATATTAAAAGAAAAAAAAAAATCGAAAGGCTAGCTTCTAAACCGAGTCATCAATTTTATGACATTTTTTTTTATTTTCCTTCAGTCCATTTGTTTTTAAATGGGGCGAAATATCCACCGGCTGCAATTACACGTCTCCAACAGTCTCATGAAAAATAATAATTTAGAAAATGAAACTCACCCTATGTGCCTTTGAAAGAAATAAATTCAGTCCATATTGTGTATTAATCACTGGTGAGAGAATGAATAATGGCAAAGAGAGAGCCTAGCTTCTCTTGGCAGGCCACTCACTGGGCTTTGGCCATGCGGAGATCTAGTGTGGTGTAAGTAAATCAGTGCAATCGTGGGTTGTTCTAAAAAGCATTGAAGGTTAAAAGCCAAAGAACAAATACAAACAAAACACAGCATGGAAATGCAAAATGAAAGGACGCCACAACGGGCTTACTGTCTGGCTTTAGATTAATTAATGACGGATCAACATGAGTGCAAATTTATAACAAGGCAATGAAGGAAAAAAAAGTCACATGAAAAGTTGTGAAGTTTAAGGTACTGGGTGACTTTTTTTTTTAGGAGCATTTGTCCCTTTTCTTCTGACATCACATGAAAGTGACAAAATTCAAACCACATCCATCCACATACTCAAAGGCCACATGTTGGTGGTTGGGCAGATCAACAATTAAAGCAATGTGACTTACTTAAAATACACACAATGCCTTTTCTGTTTTTGCATCTTTTGGTCATGATGTTTGTAAAGAATGCAAAAATTTGTTCATTTCATTATTTAAAAAAAAATCTAATTGAAGCTGAATTTACAAGCTTTCAAATTACCATATAAAACACACAAAACAATTTCAGCCACTTCCTACAAAAACCATGACAATAAACAAGCATATAAACCATGTTTCACAATCAACTGGAATAAAGCCACCTTCAATAAAGACATGAACAGCAGGCCATACAATGGGTTGTGTCTCCTCAGCACATTATCAGCACCCAGCCATGGACTTTTACCTTGTTACTCTGAAACAGAACTACAAGTTCCTGACCGTTGCCCCATCACACTGCACATTTCCTCCATCAAATCAACCCTCTCACACCACATCTGCGCTCATAATTTATTCTCATTATCAGGTTTACAAAGCTAAAATCAACAGTTCACTTTACTCAAATAGCCTTCACAATCTACAGATCCCAACCCAAAAGAGCACCTTTGGGACGTGGTAGAACAGGGCATTTGCATCATGGATGTGCTGCTGACAAATCTGCAGCGACTGTGTGATGCTCCCATGTCAATATAGACCAAAATCGCTAAGGAATTTTTCCTGCACCTTGGTGAATCTATGCTACAAAGAATTAAAGCAGTTCCCTTTCAAAAGCTACACTCGATGCTGCTTGAAAACGCTATGGGAACATCTTTTTGTGTTACCGGTTATGAAGCATGTGTGTATCAAACACACCAAATTTTGACTATATATAACCTCGGTCACGTGATGTCATCTGATGAAGTGCACCTGCAGGTTCTAAATAGGAGTGAACCAGAAACATCCTCAGATCTTTTTGTCTTCAGGACTGCATTGTGTTTGCGTGTGTGTGTGTGTGTGTGCAAGCGAGTTTAAAAGTGTTAACTCACCGATATGGCTGAGTTTTGCCTTTTACAGCTCCGGAGCAAGAAAGGCTTCACTTACTGTGTCCAGTACGCGCTCTTCAGATTTACGTCCAAAGCACTAGCCAGTGGCGTAAGTCAGAGCAGCCTTTTTAATGCCAAATGCTGTCACATCGGGTGAGAGATGCTATTGCCCTAGCCTACGAGGCGTGTGGTCACACTTCGCCTCTAGGAATCAGGGCTCATTCAGCCAGGGGGATTGTCTCATCTACTGCGCTGGCAAGAGGTGTCCCCTTGCAGCAAGTGTGTGATGCGGCAGGTTTGTCAGATTCTATAGTTTGGATGTTCATGCTACTCCGGGCTTATGGGTCCTCAAGTCAGCCTCCCAGAGCTAGGTCGGAGACCACCTTGGCTATTGTGCGCACACGCAACACAACCTTGGGGGTCCAGGCACTTGCAGTGCGGCGG
>JAQQZT010000033.1:29506882-29527969 GCA_030068275.1 Clarias platycephalus | reverse complement strand
GAAGTCAATCGAGCGCCGCTACAAAACGCAACATAAACGTCTAGGACGTTCAGAGCGCGTTCGTTTATCCAAAAATTCAACGCCCGTGTGAACAAGGCCTTAAGTGAAGATTGTTGGCTATATTTAGACCTTTTTACTGTACTAAAACGTTTTTGCTGTGGCTGGTGTACAGGGAAGCTGGCATTGCCTTTACACTTATACCTTACACACGCAAATAGCAGCTCAGCTTGTTCTTTCTCACAGTACAGTACCAACCATGGTGAGGTCCTCGTTAAATGCTGTCTCTGCTGTCCCCATCACAGAAACACACAAACAAGTCAGTCTGCACTTTTACTCAAGATTCCCCACCAACACCACCTTCTGGTCAGGATAAATTGATAAATTGATTTAAATATATATGGGTTTAAAAAAAAAAAAAAAAAAGTACCAGCTACACAGAGAAATAATTAACAACCAATTCCATTTTTGTAAAATCTGCACTGTTTTAAGAAAGGTTATAAAACTTTAGGCAAAACTACTGTAATGTAATTGCCAGCTAATTTTTGCACTTATCCAATCAGCCATTCATATGGCCGAAAAATAAATGCAGGTTATGGAAGGTGAAAATGCCAAAATGAGATCAGGGGAGACTGGTCATCCAGCTAACAGGTAGAGTAGGCTATGGTATAGTTATGGTGATCCAATTGATTACTCTTTACAACCACGTGTTCAAGTGAGTTAAGATTGAGAACAAAAACCATCAAAACCTTTCTGAGGCCAAGTCTTAGGAACCTCATGTCCTCATTTGGGCATTGTTCCAATGATTACCCGATTTATGCTTTCTAGAAGAAACATATGCATGTGAAAATCAAAGACAACCTTAATTTATTTTCCATGCTGTTTATCCTGTTTAGGGTCTCAGGGGATTGGGAGCTTCTTTCAGGATTTTGCGGCCACCAGCCAGAGGACACCCTAGATGAGGTGCCAATCCATTACAGACATACATGCATTCACATACTATGGGGAATTTAAAAACACCAATCAGCCTACAACACATTGGAAACTGAAGTACCTGGGGAAATCCCACAAAGCACCAACCAAACACCACAAACAGACCACAGGCAAGCCTTGAACCTGCAGCCCTTAAGGGACTCTGTGATGACAGTGCTAGCACCTGAGCTACTGAGCTAAAGACTGATATCTGAAGCTGCACTGGATATCCATCCATCCATCTAGGAACCTCTGAAGTCCAACTAGGGACCACATTGGGAGGCCAATGGTGATTACCATTGTATTTATTCCCATTTTTACGACCGTGGTAGGACCTCCGGCCAACATTGACACATGTATTCATGCTACTACATGAATGTACTATATGGGCAATTTGGGAACGGCATTTAACGCTAATCTGCATGTCTTTGGACTATAGCTGGAGTACCTGGAGGAGACCCACCTGCTTGAGAGAACATGCAAACTACATGCACATAGACTCCAAGGCAGGAATCGAACCCTCAACCCTGTGACAGTGCTTGCAGCTAAGCTACTGAGAAGCATTAGAACTTTAAGGAAAATGGATCAGATCAGGTTCCAGTGTTGTCAGGGAAAGACTGGTATCTGAAGCTGCACAGGATATCCAGCCATCCATCTAGGAACCTCTGTAGTCCAACTAGGGACCACATTGGGAGGCCAATGGTGATTAATATTGTATGTATTCCCATTTTTACGACCATGGTAGGACCTCTGGCCAACATTCACACATGTATCCACACTACTATACTATGGTTAATTTGGGAAACAACAATTAGCCTAATCAGCATGTCTTTGGACTGTTGGTGTTAGAGAATGACCAGTATTTAAAGTAGCTCTGGATATCTATCCATCCATCCGTCTAGGAACCTCTGTAGTCCAACTAAGGACCATGGAGGTTAATGGTGATTTACCATTGTATTTATTCCCAATCCCATATGACTGTGTTAGGACCTCTGACCAACATTCACACCTGCATTCACCCTACTACGCTACAAGCTATTTGGGGACAGCATTTAATGCTAATCTGCATATCTTTGGACTGCGGAAGGAAACCAGAGTACCCGGAGGAAACCCACCAAGCACATGCAAACTCCAAGCAGACAGACCCCGAGGGAATCCATGGAGGTGTCTAACCACTATGCAGCTGTGCCGCTTGAACTGGATATAATAAACTCACCAAAAGTGATCGTTTAAAGGTTTAGTGTTGATTCAGTTTCAACAAGTTTATTCTGTTGAGTGTAAAGTTTTTTTTTTCTTTTCCTTTTTTAACTCATGGAGTTGCGTTTTGCAGAACAAAGCTTGGGTTATTTTTACATCCTGTCACCTTTCATATGAACATAAAGTATATGTTTTGTATTAGACACTGATTGATTCTGACAGCAGGCGAGTTCTGCATCTTTAAACAGCATCAGCAGCATCAGCACCAGGAGCAGCTGCAGGAGGAGGAGGATGCGGTTAAAAACTAGAGGAAAAGCACTATAGGCTCGCAGTTCCCGGTTAACCGGAGGAGCGCGGAGCAAGAGCACTTTCACTTTGAGCGCGCGCGAGCCGGTTCACACTCAAGCAGGAGGAGTCACATGACGGCAGCGGAGTCCGAGAGCGCGAGCCCGAGCCCGAGACCGAGTGCGCGAGCAGAGCGCTGCTTCGTTCCGCCTCGCGCCGCCGCCATTCCGCGCTCTGCGCCCTAACGCGATTTTTATTGCGACATTTTACTCCCGCTCGGTGAGTATTATTTTCCACTGACCCCCCTTTTTTGGTAAGCGTTTTTCTATATATATTTTTTGTCTTTTCAATCACTCTCTCTGTCTTTTTTTATTTTTATTTTTCCCTCCTCTCGGTGCTGGTGATCAGTGAGAATTTGAAGTGCTGGTTTGGTTTTTTTTTTTTTTTTTTCCTGTTCGGGATTCAAGTTTTTTGTTTTTTTTTGTTTTTTTTTAGTGTGCAGTCATTCTGCATGGGGTTTATTCTCATACTCAGATGCTCAATATGTCAAGGATGAAAGTGGTTTTTACATCAATCGGGCAGTTTCGCATTTTTGCACGTTGAGGTTTTGAAACATCTTTTTTCTTTTTGTTTTTGTTTTTGTTTTTTCTTTTTGTTTTCTATATTTGCGCTTTGCTGTGTATTTGGCGGTGTGAGAGTTTTGGGATTTTCATGGTCGCCGACCCAAAACATCTGATCTTATTCATCTCTCTGATCTTTACAGAAGTCCTTTTTAAACCTGGTGATGTTTTCATGGGAAACTTTTCTTACAGATTTCTGCAGATTTACATGCTTTGTTTTGGTTTTTACTCCTGATCTTTATTTTTTATTTTTTTAAATTCTGTTTACTTTCCTGTAAATTTCAGTGTCAGATATATACAGATTTTTTCCTGGATGTTGTCTTTTTATGATATGGTTTATGCACATGAAGTGCATGGGCAGTGAAGTGCATCTTTTGGGGAGGATCTGTGCAGTTTTTTCCTTTTTTTTTTCCTTTTTGTTTTTTGTTTCTGTGCCCACGATGACGAACAGACAATTCTCCTTTCGCAGGTACATATGGACGAGAACTCCATCCCATCACTGCAGCACCTTTGTGTTCGCAATAAAAAGCAAAGGAGGTTAAAATGTCCCTAAGTGGCTAATGTGTTCTTTGGCTTTAAGTTTGATTTATTTTAAACAGTTAGCACTTTGGTGTACAAACAGCAATATCTGGTTGAGTGTACCTACAGAAAGTTTATTCTGTCATGCAAACAGATTTCACCATGATCAGCACTTCAGGTACAATAGATGTGAATAAACCGAAGATTGGACATGATGTGAGTAAGCAAATGTGGATGGTGCTGACCCTGCATACCATGTTGTTCAGGAGCTTGAAAAATGTTAGACATATTTTATGATTTATTTTTATTTATCTTTTTCTTCATCTGAGTATTGTATGTGCCAGATATGTACTGTACTTGCATGGGCTTATCCTCCCAGTGGGCATGCAGACTCACCTTGAGGTCATATGTAGAAGAATCATTATATCTCAAGACATCGTAAGAGGTTTTAAGGTCATCTTCCAGAAAATAAGATATTATTTATGCTCTGTGAAGATGCCCTAAAGACAACTTTAATATGAGGTTTAAAATTAGTCCTAAATACATCTGGGGTGTTAACATTTTTGGAAGATTTAATTGGTTCTGAAGATGTCCCCAGTAGTTCTCTAGGCCATATGGTCTGATGTTCTGCGGTCTTAGTTGTTCAAAATAAACACTATACTACATAGTACCCATACTTTTTGCAACAAAAAGTCTCATCATTACCAAATGTGTAGTAACATGACACTGACAAAAATATACTTTACTATAGAATAGATTAGGATGTTATTGCATCACTAAGTGTGATAACGTGCCCAAGTTTGACACATTTAGACCATGAACAAGCTATTTGTAGTCTTAGCAGTTTCAGCACCATGGACAGCAGCAAACGCAAAAGTAATGGACAATATGACGAGCCCAAGCATGGCTACAGTTTAATAAAGCACTGGACATTTTATACCGTGTTCAGTGGTAGAAATGCATAGATATATAATTTGTTTATAATAACGTCACCTCATGTCATGCCATGCTTTTGTAAACTCATTTTGAAACCTAGTCATAAATTCAAACTTGTGAAAATTATATGGCTGGACTTCTTTCAGTTTTCATGTAAATAAAGTACTAGAGGGTATACAAGGTACACATCCTCTTACCCTGATGTTAAAGTATGAGAGTACCTAGGCTAAACTCTTAGAATGCCATACCATTTACCTCCCAGATGAATTATCGACCTTAGGGCTCACCAATAGACGTTTCTTTGCAGAATCCTACAAGAAATTATTGTCCTCTTCAAATGGAAAGCAGATAATACTTAAGTATCCAGGAATCCTTGAAGAACCTGTGTTTCTAATAGTGCCCTTACTTTTCACTGCAGTTGTATTTAAAAGTAGTGAATTGAGATACAGTACGTACAGTACAAGCTCAGTATTTAAGGAGTTAACGCTTAACCTCGTAGGGATTGCTTTGTCTTATTTCTAGGGAATACTTTAAGGTTCAATGTTCAACCCTACAACAGCAGTATTTCTATAGGATGTAGAATTCTTATAAGGATATAAATAAACTTTAACTATTCAGTGAAATATTAAGCAATTATTTTTTTATAACTGTACCTATGTTGACATGACCTATGTGTACAAATGAGATAAAGTTAAATGATAATATAAGCTGAACATTTCTAAGTTTAAATCAAGCACTTGTTAGGGTTTTCCTTGTTTTTTATTTCTTGGGCATACAGTGCAAAATCTGTGTAATTTTCAAAGTGTTTTTCTACAGGAAAGGATTCAGAGGCCCAACATTCTAAAATGTTGGACTGATGCTAGACTATATTATCCAGGAACCTCTTTTTTTTCTAAGGAATGCCTATGCTTTTAACTCATTATATGATACTTCATTGTAATGAACTAAGACACATGGCAGTTAGATTACTGAACTTAGCTGGGACTGAAGGGCAATAAATATACATCTTGTCAGGATTTCTTTTGGGTTATTGCTATGGGAATCCTTATATCGAACCTTACAAGGGTCATACTAAAGTTCTACACAGAACCTTACCACAGAGGGAATTGTCAGATTTCATACAGGTCAGTGTAGGACTATTTTAGGAGGCAAATAACAGAATTATTTATAAGGAGCCCTTAAATTAACATTTTTCTTTTGTAAAGGACAAACTCTTCCATTGAATATTTTTTAAACTTCTTTAAGCTTTAACTAAAGTGGTTACATCTAGAATTTTTAGGTCTTATATCTGGTGATTTTAAATGAAATCCTTAAAGGGTCTATGAGAACCCCACAAAAAAAAAGTGTTTTCCTATAACAGGATTCCATGTAGAACCCTTTTAAAAGGTAAAGAAACCATAAACCCTTAAAGGACCCTTTTGTAAATTGAAACGCACGTCCAGATGCACACAGACTGAATTTACGATGCACGTAAAAGTTAAATATCAGAATAATTAGCTGGGACTTGAACTGGTTAAATCTAAAACTTATTAAAGCCCTTAAAGGCTCTCTGTATATTTTACTATTAGAGAGGGTTTGAAGTAGAAACTCTTTACAAAGAGCAGAAATTAACAATCCAATAAATAAGTTTTGTTAGAGTGGATGCAATTTTGTATTTTTTTCTATGTGTGATTGCTCAAAGGTTTTTTTTTTTTTTTCAGTTTTATTTTTATTACCCTTTTCTCATTTTTGGCACTGCTTGTGGGCATAGTACTCTTGACATATCGACACAGCTTCAGCTCTGGTATGTTGGTTCGGATTCTGTGTAGTGCTAGTAAAAATGGTTGAAAAGCCTTGGTCATTTTTTTGTTATTGTCATTTCACACCTCTGTTAAATTAAAAAGTTGAATGTTTGCCAACTGTGACGTAACTCATGCTGCCAGCTATATAGTGTCCTTTCCTGCTGTTGAGCAATCACACTTTGCATTTTCTTTTGGAGTTTACTCATGCTCTTTCTACTGTATAAAAAGGTTGTCCTCTCAGTGTTACAGTCCTTCTCTCATATATTCTGCTTTTCATTCCTTTATACCTCTAATATAGCCTGAGCTAGTCTTTTGAATGGAATCATGATATATGCTCCTAATATTTCACGTAGGCGTCAACATGCTGTACGTTATATCTGTGACTACGTGAGGAGTGTTAAGGCTCGGGTAGAGAAGGTAGCGAGGCCAGCCAAATGGTGGCATTGAGATGTATGCAGCGTGCGCTGAATGGTGCCTCTGCTGCGCTGATAAATGTCTCTCTCTCTCTGTCATCTCTCCAGCTGGGCGTTATGATATCCAGCGTTAGTTCCTGCAGTGTCGTCTCTGCCCTCCAGGCAATTTCTCTCCGTTATCTGGGCCTAGCAAGGCTCGCGCACGAGAGCTATAAATGAGTACTGAGAGATATGATAGCTCATGTGTGTCAAGATACCTTTGCTCTCATGCATAAAACATTTGGTGGCATGTAAAGTCCTGTTTACACCAGGCATGTGTTTGCCAGTAGGGCAGGGTGTGAGTGTGTGTCTTTATTTGCAAAAGATAGAAGGAGTGTCTGGCGTGTTTTGAGAGAATAAGAGAATGACCTAATCCCAATCGTAATCTGCTAATCAAGAAATGAAACACGTACAGTATTAATATGAAGTGCATACAGAAGCATTTGCTGTGATCTAAGGTTGGTTTGTGTCTGTGTATGAAGTGTATTATATAGTGGTTTGGTGCAATTGACAGCTGTCTCACATTACTGTTTTCATCATCTGGGAAATATGAACTAGATTTCTTGTATTTATGGGCACACTGCAGTATAACTTTAATTATATCTTTTCCCAAAGATCTAGACCATACACTTGAAATTTTTTTTTTTTTTTGGTCTGTCAATTGATTAAAGATTTTATCTAGTTCATCACATTCATAATTGTTGGGCCACAAATTTAAACTCCTTGCAGCAGCAATCATATCGTGAACCCTGTCGTTTCCTATAGTGGACCATGTCTGTTATCTCCTTTTAAACTTGGCTAACGCAATTGGCTAGAGCATGCTTCAGCAAAAAGTCTTTTTTACTGTTTTTGACACATTTACATTTAAGCATCTGGCAGATTCCCTTATCCAGAGCGACTTATTTTTATCTCATTATACATCTGAGCAGTTGAGGGTTAAGGGCCTTGCTCAAGGGCCCAACAGTGGCAACTCAGTGGTCATGGGGTTTGAACCTGGGATCTTCCGAACCATCCAACACCTTAACCACTGAGTGAATGAGTGCAGTTACCATTTGCCATTGATTAGGTATGTTGTTATACTGAGGTTGTTATGGTTACTCATGGATGTCAAGTGGTCTCCAATAAGTGCAATAAATGTAGTTTTCGCCAACTGCATCACTTTCACAGCCTTTTGTCAATGTCTTACATTTAATATATTCTTGTAAAAGTAGTTCCCCTTGACAGTAGCTCGATTTTATCCAAACTTCTATCTAGAAGCTTTATTAATGAAACTAGCTGTTCAGCACACCTGGTGATGTTTTCTCAGTCATCTTATTATCTGCGTTAAATATGCCATTATCACACACAGGTAACCGGGTAACCATGCTGCAATTATGGAAAGCCATTAGGGTCAAACTTGGTCATATGATTAATTTGCGTTAAGAAAAAAATAACACATTAAAATGTCTGAATTAATCACATGCGTTAAAGCATATATATTGATATTGGATGAAAGACATCACATGATTGGTGATGTAGAACATAGCAGCTCTGGCACATTCAACTACAGTATACATGTCTCACTCGCAAGTATGGGTGAAAATAGGTTGGTACGGTGCACAATACTGGAATATTCTTGATTCTGATTGATCGGAAGGCGTTAATGTGTTTTCTTTGTCAGTATGGCGTTGCCATAGTATTTGCTGCAAAGCTAATTACAGGTTTATATTAATTTATTTTGTGTTCTAATGCATTATTGTTTCTGTAGTAATTTATTCACAGGGGCTGGTGTGATGTGTGCTTCACAAGATACTGACAAGGTAATTAAAGTGACAAACTGAGTAAAAGTGATTGAGTGCTAATTTTTCTGTGAGGACATATTTATTTAGAATTCACCACGGGAGTCTTCAGGGTTAGCACTTTCAGTAAGTTCTCCATCATGGGAAAGTCATCATGTGGTTCTCTGATTTGTTAATAATGTGATAAAATGCAATTGTTTTTTTAATTTTTTTTATTTAGTGTCAAGCTAAAAAAAAATGTATTTCAGAACACTGACCTTGTTGTAGGCAGCACGAGGGTGTAGATGCTCGCATTGTAGCCTCAAGCCTCTTCTATTCCCGCCTCGGGTCTTGTGCATGTTCTTCCTGTCCTTGACATGTTTCTTCCGGGTACTCCGGTTTTCTCCCACAGTACAAAAAACATGCAGGTTAGGGTAATTGGCGTTCCCAAATTGACTGTAGTGCGTGTTTGTGCCCTGCCTTGTGCCCTAAGTCTCCTGGGATTTGCTCCAGGAACCCCAAAGACATTATCAGTACATACAGTAAACAGCAGTGTAGAAAATGAATAAATGACTCTGTTCAGATCATTGCTGTTTAATAATTCCAGTGAAATCCTACAAATATTCGGCGACTTATTCATGAGATATTGCATTACCGGAAATCTCAGATGGGCAGACAGATGGACAACCCAAAAATGTAGTGGTGGAGGCATATAAATAGAAGCTGATGAGGGAAATGTTGTTTTGAGAACAATTCACCGCATTAAGCACTGACAGCTTTAAAGGTCCCATATTTTGCTATTTCTTTAACAAGTTAACATTTTTCTCAGAGGTCCCCAAAGTGTGTCTGTCAATGCTCCTGCTCAAATACCTCTCAGGTAATGCATTTCCTTTTTATATACCTAAGATTTTCCCTGTATTAATTGGCTCTCGAAGGAACTGCTTCAGTGTAGTAATGTAACTGTACTGCTAAGCCCTGCCTCCGCTGGAGAAACAGTATAACTGAGCAACATGCCAAGTGAGAGTTTCCCTCATACTGTATGAGGTCACCTTGGGGCAAAAGCTAATTGGGTTGTTTAAGCCTTGGCCAATACAAAAATGCAAAAGGAACAAAAAGCAGGGATTTTTTTTTCCCTTACATGTCTTTATACATACACACACACACTGGAGACCCATCTAAATGTCTAAAACTACAAAAAAAAATACATTTTGCATAATACATTTAACTCTGAACTGTCAAAGTACAGAACATTATACTTTATGTAAAGTATGACTGCCGAAGTGTAAAAGCAATAAAGCATTTTAGGATGTGCTGTTATTGGAAATCAATCTACTGTGGGAAGTAGATTAGAACGCTTCAATAGCTCTACTTCATATAGCACCCCTTCATACTGTAGGATGTCAAATTTACCTTTTACATTATTTATTTCTCTAACCTTTAGTAAACACATGGTATGCATATTGCAGTAGATAGCGTACATATCAAGCTCCAAGTACAGTAAGCCTCAAAATTCTGATAGACTATACCTATTTGTGTCTACTGTACCTATTTATATTCAGTGGGCTTCTTACTGTAGCAGCTCATGCGGTGTTTGAACATTCTCCATCAGAGCTCCGCCACAAGTTCCCATCATGAACATTATACAAACAGCAGAGCAACAATCTTTTTTTTTTTTTTCTCAACACTTTCATACCAAACAAGGTGATATGGTATAGTAACAAATTTACAGTGCTATATTTTGTTATTTCCATATGTGGTCAGTATACTGCATGTAAAATGATGCAAATGTAGGAATAGTCGTCCTGTAGACTGTTTGCCCAAGTGAACACAAAAGTGTCTTTTCAGAATGGTTAAAGAATTGCCTCCATTTGTGTGAGTATTACTCCAGATCAAGTAAAGTCAAAAATTTTTGGTATTTAGTAGGTGTACATTAAAAAGAGACATGAATTAGTGCACTTTTACCGAACATTATGACCAACTGTCTAATATTGAGTAGTTCCCCCTTTAGCCAACGCAACAGTAATGCAATGAGTGTTATGACACCTTTCCATTACAACCAACATTAACCTTTTCAGCAATTTGAGCTACAGTACCTCTTCTATTTGATCTGACTACACGGGCCAGCTTTCACCCCCCATGTGCATCAGTGAGCCTTGGCCACTCATGACCCCGTTGCCAGATCACCGGTTTTCAGTGCAGTTTTCGTGTTGCTTTGACCGAGCCCATTTTTTCTGCTTCCAACACATTGACTTTTCTGCCTAATATCCCATTCACTTCCAGCAGCTATTGTAACGAGATATTGAAAATGTAGCTACTGTGAGAAAGGCCAAATTGTGATGGCTAGACAAGTGGGTCAGAACAGCTCAGATCAACTCTTGTGGAATGTTTCCGGTCTGCAGTGGTCTGGACATATCAAAGATGATCCAAGGAAGGAAAACCAGTGAACTGGCAAAATGGTCATGGGTGGCCAAGGCTCACTGATGCACATGGAGAGAGAAGGCTGTCAAGTGTAGTACAATCCAAGAGAAGAGCTACTGTAGATCAAATTGAGGAGACGTTTAATGCTGGTTTGTGTGTCAGAACACACGGGTCATTTCTGTTTTGGTGGCAATGGGGGAAACCTACTCAATATTAGGCAGGTAGTCATAATGTTATGTTTAATCCTAAAGCAAAATAAAAAAAATAAAAAAAAATCAATTTGCTAATTTTTTTATCCTCCCATCATTCATCAGTACCCACAGTAACATTGTTCATGGAAATCTCTTGAAAATTACAAAGCAGATTTTTTTTTTTTTTCTGCTGAGCTTGCATTTATTAGCTGAAAAAGTTGCATTCATGAGATGAATATTATCTATGTGGCAGTATTTAATGCAATTATTCCTAAGCACTTTTTTTTTATTCATGTGTATTCAAGGTCTGATCCGTGCTACAACCACTGTCATTAACTAAAGTGGTTAGTTATACTGAGATATGCTGAGTTATATATGAGATTTTATGTTCACTACAAAACAAAAGTCCAACTGATAATATGAATACAAAGTCTTATTCTTAATCTTAAAAATAAGTAATAATTTATAAAATCACACTATGTTAGTCGTTAATTCATTAAAAACCATAAAATCCAGAAACTACAATGTTAAAAGTTCCCATGGTTTGCTCTCTAGAAGAAACCTAAAGAACGTTTAACACAGACCTCTACCTGGATTGATGGTTCCTCTATCAGATTAACTAGAACCACCTCAGGAAGATTATACAAAGATTTAAGATAAAGGATCATTCTAATATAATTAAAGTTAGACCCTAAGATAAATATTACACATTCTTCTACTGGAATGTTCTGAGCAGGATCCTACATCAGAAGGCTTCTCTTTCACAGAGCTACATCAGGAAGCTCCTACGTGTTCTAGTCTGCCCAACCACAATAAAATTGGCAAATTAAAATTCTCCGATCATGATTGTAGTGTACAATGTAGTGTCTTATTCATATGTGAAAATGATTCCTCATGCCAACAGTTTGAGTCCTGGAGTTCGCCAGTGCCATCAGGGAAGAAAAATCCCATTGGTGTGATAACCTGGTCATTCAGGTCTTCATTTTATTTTCACATAACATGCCTGACATTGACCTGACTTGACTGAAGCAATCCCAGATTATAACACTGTCTCCAGAGGCTTGTACAGTGGACACTATTCATGATGTATGCATCGCTTCATGCGCTTCCTGTCTTACCCTGATGCGCCCATCACTCTGTAATAGCGTCAGTCTGGACTCATCACACCACATGACCTTTTTCCATTCATTCAAAGTCTAATCTTTACACCCCCTAGAAAATTAAAGCTTTCATCCAATTAGTCCCCCTAACAAGTTTTCATTTGGCCACCCAGCTGTTTAGTTCGAGTCCTGTGAGTTCTCGTTCAAAGTTTTTCCCAACCACAAAGTTGACGATTCAGCGCTACTGTAATAATGCACCCGGCGGCTCCTAACCCAATTCAAGTAACTTTATGTCTTCTTTAATTATGCAGCGCAATTCGACCCTTCTGAAACAGTGACATTTTTTGGAAGGTAGTGTTTTAAGTCTTCTCTATCAGAAAGTACTCCAAGTCTTTAGAAAGACCAGAGCCCTAAGGGCACTGTCCAAATATAAAAACATCGAAGAACCCATGCACAAACACAAACATACACAAAATGCCATCAGCAAAGAACCTTAATGACTGAGGTAGCACTTTAACCCACCCGGACATGTGTTTCCATTTGAATAGGGTGTGTGTTTTGTGTGAAAGGATATATGCAAAGATAAAATAAACAGCCTAATGTGTTTGGGAGAACGAAAGCCTTCTGCTAGCACACAGATCCTGCGAGCCAGTGTGTAATTATGAATTGAAAAGCAATTACAAGTCAGTAAGACAAAGTTGAATGCTGTTTGCATTAAAGATGCATCATGTGCAATTTAATTTGATGATTTAATGTGCTCCAGAACAAATGCATCTCAACACATAACGTATCAGAATGACAGAAAAAGCATGGCAATGGCACAGGGAATCATTTATTTTTTATTTGAATTTACTTTTGATGTAAGGAAACTTTAGACACTTATTTTATTATACATACTTTTATAATCATTTGTATTTTCATTAATTGTAAGCATGAGCAAAGTATCATTCGAAAGACAATCCTATAAATAAAATAAATAAGTAATTACACAAATAAACAAATTTTTATAAAAACAATTATCATACAGCTGATTAATGACAATTATTATTATTAATCACTCACTCATTTATCCTCTATGTCGCTTTTTCCTGTATAGAGGGTCACGGGGAGACAAGGCCAGGTACACCCTGGACAGGGTGCCAATCCATCACAGGGCACACACATGTACACACACTCATTCACATGCTACGGGCAATTTTGGATTGCCGATTAGCCTAATCTTTGGACTGTGGGAGGAAACCGGAGTACCTGGAGGAAACCCACCAACTTTTTCGGGGGGAACCCACCAGACACAGGGAGAACATGCAAAATAAAGGGACTCGACCCCTAGACCTTGGAGGTGCTAACCACCAAGCCACCTTTCTCTCTGTTTCTCTCCAGGTTATTTATATTTGTGAATATATTATGTAACTTCATGTCGTCAGTGCTAACCACTAAGCCACTATGCCGCCAGTATTGTTATTACTATTAATAAAAATAAAAATACTGTAGTTATAATAATAATAATAATAATTAATCAGCTGTATGCGAATTGTTTTTATAAAAAAGGCTTTATTTATTTAATTAATTATTTATTACATTTACAGCATTTTATAAGTATTTATTTATTTAATAATCATAATAATAATAATACTAATAACAATTTACTGCTATTCAGACATACAGTATATCATAAACATATTTTCTTTCTAAACATATTCCTACTCCTTTTTGTTTGTTTGTTTTAATTAAAAACTCAGACAATTTGTGAATGATTTTGCTACCTAAATATTGTAGGTGTTTATTTAAGCCAAACCATTCCATGTGTGTCACCCTTGGGAAGAACATTGGGAAATAAGAGAAAAAATGGGGTTAAATATCAAATTGATAAAATAATAATGATATTTTTTGTTATTTTTTGTAAGAGATAATTTTATGAGAATATAATAAGTTGATTATATGTTATAAGTTCTAAGTAAAAGTTAGAAGTTGATACTCCAGTAAAGTTTCATTTGCAGAAATGTTGTTGTGTCTCGAGTCAAGGGCACGTTTTGTCGTCTAAGGCATTGTGTCTCACCAGCGCCGCATACTTGTAATAAAAGTGTCAAAGCTCTACAGTACCTAAGATGTTCAAAGGCTGCATACCGCCACGATTTATGAAGTTCATATTCTTACAATTTGTCTTAATTACTTCTATTGGCTGATATTACACGTAATATAAGCTCTGTTTTTATGAGAAATCTATGGCAGGATTAAATGAAAGCATGGCCCTCTGCCTTCGCTTACACTCAATGAGGCAATTGTCTCTCTTCATTTAAAGAGATAAACAGCTTACCTTTAACATGACACGTAAGGCCTTAATAAGGACTAAGTACTCAACTCCTTCTCCGAGCTTTTAATTTAATAAATGACAGACCTCTAATTCTTTAATAATCACAATCTGAACAATTAAACTCCCATCTAAAGAATGACAGTATGAAAAGACTTTTAAGTGGCAATTATGTCAACCCATTTGAGATATAATGCGTTCCTTAAAGATGACCGGTAGAGCAGTAGAGCATCTTCAATCGTCTTTACTTCTTCTTTTTTTTTTTCATAGAAAATGTGTTTTTAGCTCATAGGTTTCATGACTTGTATGGGATTCAAATGAACAATGAAATGGGTCATGAATTCAGAGATAGCTAATAACTCCTTATAATCTCAGCTCATTATTCAGTGTGTGTGTGTGTGTGTGTTATTAAGTAAACGCTATACATTATTCAGTACCTACGATCATTAAACTAATATGTGGTTATAGATGTAAAGCTACTAGAGTGCGAATGTTGTAAGTCTTGACCCAGTGATGAGTCCTGGGATTTTAGGAGGTTAAATATCACCTCCTTTTGCTTTCGCATGACAAGCTGCATGGCTGAATTTAGATTTACTCTAAACCTCTCACGGGCCGCTTCTTATTCAGGTTCTGAAATCGAGTCATTTGCATGTGCGAAATTTTGTAGTGCTCAGCCAAGTAGGCAAAGAAAAAGTTTTTATCTCTCCAGCTGAGCCATTTTGTTCCCTTTTTGTCACCTATGATGTGGAAAAAAATACATATTTTTTTTTACAGAAGAAAATACAGAATTAAACAAACTGAGTGCAAAATGCTTAGTTTTGCTTAGTTTTGTTACTGCCTACACTTACAAATGTTGAGGCACAGGGTTTATTATTAAAGTGGGGATGTTTTCGAATAATCTTGCATGGTGCGATCTATAAACTTTCTGCAGTTAAGCCAGGTTAATCTCAGACTATCCCTCCTTTTCTCATTCTCTCACTCATTCTTTATACCACTTATTCTATACAGAGTTGTTCAAGCCTGGAATCTATACAGAGAGGCACGAGGCAGGGTACGCCCAGAATGGGGTCCCAATCCAATCAGGACACACAAGCACACACACTCACACACTATAGGCAATTTGGAAACTGATTAGCTTATTCTTCATGTCTTTGGACTGTTGGAGGAAACCCACCTCCACGGGGAAAACATGCAAACTCCACACACACACAGGTGGGAATCATAACGCTAAGGCCATAACGCTAACCACTATACTGCCTCTTTTTTTTAACCATTATTTATTTCTCATTTTTCAATCTTCATTGAATCCTACGTACAAACTCCACTCACTATACCGTATATCTGTTCTCGTTTGGGTACTACAGTAAGACTCGCTCAGTGAACTTAAATCCTGAACCAGTAGCTTAAAGCCTGAACCAGAGAGCCACCACTTTCTTATCCACCTGTTTGGTTTTCATTTAAACCTCATTATCCCATACCATTTGTGTAAATGTCAAGCAAGGTCTGGCACAATTTAAACTGTACATGTATGTCACTGTCAATCTAAGGCAACTAAGAGCATTTTATACCAACGTCACTAATCAGTCTAACTTCGCTATCATATTCTGTATCACGATAGAATAACATTTGGAAACCTTATTCATTTACTTTTCCATCTACAACTGACATTTCCCTGAACCACGTGAGGTGCAGTTCATATCGATTGCACTTGTCTATCTTCAATTTCCTTCCTTCTTCTATGCATCCTTCTAAAACTGATTCTGCTTCTCCATGAATAATCAACGGTTAACCAGTAGAGTACATTTGGTCGAAAGATTCTACATACTGTATTATTGCAGTGTATGTACCGTTAGCTTGGATATGGTGAATCTTTATGGCAGGGAAGGCTGGAAGAAATGTTCTAGCAGTTCTACCGAACCCTCAGTGATTTTATGATAACACTTTATTCGCAACAACAGTTGAGAAGAGTCATACAAAATACAGTCATGAAGGCATCCAGGCATGCCGTGTGTCTTGCCCATGCCCAGGACAAGATGATCTCCAAGGAAACCCTCCACGGCCCATCACCCTGGACTGCGCACAAGTTGCTGACTGGCCATAACACACACACATACACACACACACACAACACAAGTTCTATTTGCAGATCACGAAAGAGCCCTTCACTCTTCTTCTATGTTTATGTGACTGGCAAATACTACAATATATTAAGTTTTCATAAGTCCAGTCCAGTAGACTATTTAAAGTTTAGAGTGCCCTTTTGAGTCCTCCCCTGGCCCAGGGCCTTGGACAACTGATCTGAATGACCCCCATCTTGGCAACCCTGAGGGCATTTATAAACATGGTGTTTTTTTTGTTTTGTTTTTTTTTATCCTTGGAGCTAACTGTAATGATTTGCATTATTATGTCATCATTGAGATCTAATGATAAAGAGCATAGCTCAAACATGCTTATTTTTTATTAGTAAGCTATTGATACAGTAGATGTTAGATTTGAGATGTGGCATGTAACATCGCCGTTATTTATCGCTGTGTGCTTCCATTGCACAAGAAGACCGTTCTGAAGTTCCTTTGGCAAGTTTTGTTCACGATCCTAATTTCAAATGATAGTTTCAGCTTTTTCAGCTACAACTTTCTGAAGGCCGAGTTTCCTTTCGCACAGTGGAGGACGACAGTTCTGAGATATTAGTGAATGTTTTCTGATCTGGCTGCCTTTTCATTTAGGCCTTGGGGCTGAGAAGAAAAGAAAAAAGAAACAAAAAACAAAAAAAACCGAACATGTGTGCAGTACATTCCTTTCATGTAATATATATCTCTCTGGGCCTGCATGTGTCAAAGACTACATTTTCTTAAGGCACTGTATTTGGCCATGTACCATTTTTCTTGTTCTGTCCTTTCCTCTCTGAGTGTGTGTGTGTGTGTTTGGGCAGACAAAATTCCTTTTTATATGCATGTGTGAAGAGAAGGCAGGAGAATAGCATTATTGAAACACTATACTACGGTCCATTCAGTTTGGCGCTTGCAAATTGGGCAACACACTAATCGCTTGCTTTCTTTTCCCTGTTGTCTTAGCAAATCCATTCATGGGATTATTCTGGGACCGGTGTGAAGAGCAAGAGAATCCCATTTGCGGCCATATTTAGTCCTTTTCATTCTTCAAACCTCATTTGCTTTTGCCTCTTTTGTCATTCTATTATGACTGGGGGTAATTTTACGAAATCACTTTCCCGAAGAGGCTGCAGATACAATTTGATGCAGGAGTCATTTTTTTTTTCTTGGACAAGAATGGTTGCACACACACACATACCCATGTGCACACATACTACCATGCTTGACCGCACATATAAGCAGCAATGTAAAGCAGAAAGCACAGTCTTAAACAAATAGAGGAAATAAATATTTTATGTTTAAAAAGTGAAAGTTAAAAGAGTGATTATACAGTACACGGTATTCAGTTTCAGCATCACTGAATAGTCCTTCATTAATACTAGATAAAATCAATCACACTAGGTTTATTTTTAGCATCCAGAGATGCAGTATTATTTACATTGGTAAAAACATACCATTGATAGAGGGTGTATTAAATTTAGTTCAGTTTTTAATTCAGTTTTATTTATATACAGCTGTTAGCAGTAGTTGTGGTCTCAAAGCAGCTTTACAGAATCAATATACTGTATATCCTGGTGGCAATCCATTTGTCCAGTATTGATAAAATAAAATAAAAAAGCCACATATACACTTTACGTATAAATAACTAATAAACCCACATATGCAGTGGTTGTGAAAATGTAGTGATCTCACATTTTAAATGATTTAAAATCCATAACTAGATGAAGTCCAATCTATTCATTGGTAACTATCATATCATTAATGTTGTCTTTGTTCATTATAACTCTATATGTTTACTATAAATATTTATAATGATTTAAGAAACTATACAGTTTGACTAAAATCCATATCAAGAGACTTTGTAGCTACAGATACTGTAGATCTTCCACACCAGAGACTTGTGCATAGGGTGAAGTACAATTGGCCCCAAAGTGCACTATACATGTTTGAGTAGACTTTGTACATGTGAGTAGTGAAACACTTTGTATGTTTGATTAGTGTGTCTAATATCTAATAACTTCCTAATCACAATACATAATACACAGTATGGCCTAAAACATGTCTTTTTTTTTTTTTAAAGAAATGTACTATGTTTAATATAAAAAAAAAAACATGCCATAAACCTGGTAAAGCATTATGGATGCAAAAATGTTGAAAATACGATTGCGGCATGGCGGCACGGTGGCATAGTGGTTAGCACAGTGAGTAATGAGAACGCTTTGTTTGACTAGTGTGAACACTTTGTACATTTGACTAGGGTGTAGTAGAGTAGTGTGAACACAGCACATTTGAGAAGTGCAAATCCATGAATTAGCATACCATGTTCAAGTCTGATTGATAGAGTGGTCTTGGGCCTTACGAAAGCTAACCATATCAAAAATGTGACTGTGTGACGTTACAACTGAGCTGAGAGGCAGTTCTAGAGCCTGTTCGGATTTTGGCAAAAATTTGCATGGGGGGCTTCTCCAACCAGCATTTATCACCATTACAGTATCTTATATAAGGTTAGTAGGGGGCCCGACTCCTGCCCTCGGGCCCCAAACAGACCTTGCCTGCTTCTCTGACTTTGCTTATCTCCTCCACCTCATGAAATTCACCTCTGTGATTAATAAAGTACTCTACCTACCTACTGGACCTACCTGACTTACCTACTGTATCAACTGCAATGCAATAGCTGAACAGTTGGAAGTACTGATTGGAAGTTCTTCCATGAATTGGAAGTTCATGAACGATTCGTTCTTTTTGAACGAGTATTTAACGTGAGTCAGAAGAACTAGAAGGAGTCTCAAAGAGTGATTTGTTAATTTTCTACTGAGCGGGCATACGCAAAGCATCGTAAAACCTCCATAGGTTATGTACAGGTAACAGAGATGAGTAGTTACCTTTGAGTCTTCTAGTCCGAGTCGTTCATTATTTTTTGATTTGACTCCCAAACTTTTCAGTGAATAGATTCAAAAGAACGAATGACTCGGACTAGAAGACTCATGAGAGGAACCGCTCAATTCTGTTTCCTGTTTAATGCACTGCATAGGGTCTATGAGAGTCATGTGACAAAAGAACGAATGATTCGGACCAGAAGATATGAAAGATGAGCTGCTCATTCTGTTTATCATAATATGTCCTTAGCTGCATTGTAATATGTTCATTACTGGAACTATAAACAAAATGTGTGTATGTAGACGTGTTGGGGGTCTGTTTATTGAAAATGTAACATGTTATTTTATTTCTGATCAAAAGAACGAAATGAACTAAGTGACTCAAAAAAAGATTTGTTCATTTTGATGAACGAGATCCAAAGAACCAAGTCACTAAAATGATTCAAACTTCTCATCACTAGATGGAAAGCAGGCAAGAAGTTGACTTCTTTTTTTTTTGTTGTTTATTGGCGATTACAAACCAACTGGGTGCATACTGCCACCTACTGTATCGGAGTAGATACACAAGTGTCCTTGGGTACAGAGAAATATTCCTAATGTGAAAGCCGGCCAGCGGCAGAGTGGCTAGGAGAGCAATTGCTGCATAGCCTGAAAGCATGCTAAGCTTGTTAACTTGATGGCGTGCACTGACATTGTTAGTGTTATAATTGTAAATCCCGACATCTTGAACGGTCCAACAACCAACAAATTTATGAGCGTCAAGAGGCTTGTACGGTTTCAATTTCTCGTTAGTGTAAAAGCTCCACATTTCTATGAGATACAGTACGAATATATGTCAAGCCATTAGCATCATTTAGTTTCTTACAGGACAGCTGAATAGTGCACGCCGTCTTATCGTGGAGATCCATAAAAATGCATGGGTAGCATTTAGGCTAATACGTTATTAGATTCTTAAGTCTGATTATAAAGTCATAAACACATATAGCGACAGGTTGCTAGGCTACTCAGGTCGTTTCTTGCGCCAGCATCTTTTTTTTTCTGTTTACAAACCTTGAATCATTTATGTGATGAAGCTTTGTGAAAAAGCTTTATATGACATTTATGGCTCCACATCAGCCGCTTGAAGTAAAGCTGGTCCTTCTTTAGAGTTTGCACTTTGTGGTTTATCAGTAACATGAGAATTTTTTTTTTCTTTTTAACTTTAAAGGAAAGAAAAACAAGACCTGTGAGGGAAGGGGATTTAAAAGCTGTTACAAGTGATAAGAAGGAGTAACTTGTCTTGTGCCATATAATTATATGTTCATATAAATGAGTGAAAAGTGTGATATGGCATTCTCTAATATAAAAGTTAATAATTAACTAATTGCCGTAGTATGTGGGGGATAAAGTACAAAGTGCGTACTCATGCTTTTTGAACAATAAGCAACTTTATGGTCGTAACAGCATCTCCATTTGCCTTAACATTAGCACAAAATGAATTGATGTGTTCAGTTTATGGCGTGTGTGTGTGTGTGTGTGTGTGTGTGTGTGTGTGTGTGTGTGTGTGTGTGTGTGTGTGTGTGTGTGTGTG